>JAVSBV010040295.1:0-11287 GCA_033117975.1 Parotocinclus spilosoma
TGGCCTTTTAAGACAGTGTAATATTGTGAAGCTGCTTTGAGACAATGCTATGTTGTAAAAAGCGCTATATAAATAAAAATTGAATTGAATTAAAGGTTAGAGACAGTAGCTGTCTACAGTATGCTGATGGCTGGACACTTTGGCTGGTGGAGTAATTTCAGTTGGTTTAAAACTCCAGCAGCACTACTGTATCTGTTTCATTTATATCAGCACAACATACACTAACAACACCACCACAGTGTCAGTGCAGTGCCAAGAAACGAAAAGTCCCGTGGAGTCCTGACCATTGGGGGAATAAAGAGAAAGTGACCACTAAAACTTGAATAAAGATAATGCAAACATTATCACATTTTTGCACAATATTGTAGCTCTATAAAATATTGGGTCACATTAAATAACCTCTGTGGATCATTCTGAATCTACAATTATGGAGAAGAATGATTACTGGATAGGGGTGTGCCATATTGATTCTGTCAGTAACGATAATTAAAGGATGAAAGCCATCCTTCAAAAAGTGTTTGTAAAAGCCAGACTACATGCATGCTATTCTTAATATTCATTTATTTGCTAATAAAATTAATGAAAATAATATTAAAGGACAACATGTCACCTGTTGCTTTTTTGTTGTAAGGTATTCCACTTGGCTAGTCTAGGCCTGCTATAAACAGTTTATGATAATCTTCATATTCAGCACTGCGGTTAGTATACAGATGATAAAATAAGTTGGATGTCGAGCTGTCATTAATGGAACCTGATTTCTGATTGGCATCTTTTGAGAGACGTCCATCTTTTCAAAGCCATGTCTAGTCTGATGATGTCTGTATTTTGTCTCCAGTATGTTCCCTCATTTTTAATATCAGTCATGCACTTTTAAAATGCTAGCTTGGTTTGTGCACACTCCATCCCTAAATAACTAAACACTTAAGATGTGTTTTTGCAAAGTGAGTGACAAAGTCAGCTCACACATTGGACAGTAACAAGAGCTCACCCCTGTTACTTTTGGGAGCAGATCACAGCTTACTGTATTAAACAGTGGGTTTGACTATTAAATCATACCCAAATGTAACTAAACCAATTTTGTTTTATTCTGATCAGATAGACAAATCAGATCACATGGTTTAGTTCTATCTCACGTAAGTCTTGCTGATATGTCACAGTTCATTTGAAACCATTTTCCATCACGGTTTACCAATATTCTAACTTTGGTTAGAAAGGAGTCCTTCCATTCGAGTAGCTCTTTGCGAATTTGAATTTTCAAAAATCTAAAAACTTGCTGGATGTAACTCGCTTGAGGCTCCAACAGCTGAGCTGGGACAAATAACATTGGGGAAGTAAAAAGCTGTAAAGAGATAAAACCATACATTTCTCAATGTTTATCCCTTGTTTATCCCAATGTTTAATCCTTACAACATCTGTAAACTCAACAACAAACCAGTAAATATCACAAGGGCAGAGCAGAACGTCCTGGCATCAATCATTAGTAGATAACAGTACATGATGACCCAAAGAACTAAACATTTGCTCAATTCCACTGTTAAGTGTGTAAAGGGGATGCTGCCACAGCACTGGATGTGGCCTCTGTCTCAGGGGTATGTTAACAACAAAGAGAATATGAATAAATGTTTTATTAAATAAAAAAATGACTTTTTCCTAGGACAATAAGAAAGATGAGGGACTGAAATGACTGCTTAGATCCAACGCCTGCATTGCTGTCATTCTTCCATTTTTCTGATAATAAATGTGTGTGCTCCAAGGTAAAGATTACACTTGAAGTCTCCATAAGGGCTTTTCACGGTAACTGGTTAAACCTGGTAGTGACAGCTTGCCTGGTTCTACACACCCCCTCTAAATGATGTGATGATGCTGTGGGAAATGATGTGAGTTAGGTCAAACAAGAATACAGAAGTTGGATATCAGTGAAGGGTAAATTATTAAACATGCGTTGCTTCAGGGCTTGTGCACATGACTTGTGTGAGCTTAAAATAAACCCAACTCCCAATCGACGTCTCATTTGGTGGTAAGTGGCTGTGAAAGTTGTGCTGCCTCCTACCACATACACTAAAAGTACTTCATTCACAATTTTACTAAAGATAAGCCCCTGATAAAACATTTAACAGTGGGGTGGTACAAAGGGCAAAACTTTACCACACTGTACTTAACGAAAATATACCTTGCATCAGTCTGTCAACATACATGACAAAAGGAAAGATCCAGCTGTTAATAAGTGTGCTGGTGTAAACGATTAGTTGTGAAATGCCAAATAAATAAGTGCGCATACATGTGGCCTCTGAATTATTTAACAATTAAACTATGGACAGACAATGTCCTCTCTAAGATCTACTGCAATCCCGTCAAGTCTAGTCCAGCCAGTTAAAGTTTACCCCCAAGGTTGACAAAACATTACTGAACAAACCGCTTTGTGTAACGGCTGAGAACAACTGAACCTCGTTTGCATTTCCACCAACCATTTCAAGAAGAGTGAGTCAATTCAAAGAGTCGACTCAACGGTTCCTGAGAGAAGATCGAGATGACTCTATTGCAGCCAAAGAAATTCTGCTCACATAACATTAACAAAACAGTTACACTAATGCATACTGTTAAAAAAGTATTAAATCAGCCTTTACAGATTTACAGGAAAACAGAATTTAGACTTTAAAGCTTGTGATGATTTTTTTCCACACGGCTCGTGTATTGCTTCAAATACAAAAGTGTCACATCTCTCATGCATTGTATTAATCGAAAAGGACAGTGCTGAATTGAATAAATCGATATTAAAAACATCTACAATCTGTATGAGTCGACTCGAACATTTCTGAAACCGAACAACCTACGATTTGGCTTAATGACAGAGTCGCTTAGCTAGTACAGCTCACACAGGGTAACACGGTAATCGTCAAGTCTAATAAATATCTCAGATTGTCCTTACGCCATTGAGAACAGACTGTGATCATTTTACCCAACTCGACACAAAGCGCCTGTGTGTTATTTACACACATATTATTTAGGCTAGCTTAGCCACAATTTTATCAGAGTGGTAATACTTTTCCCAACCCGTATTCAGTCAGAGCCTGCCTTCCAAAGCGTAGATTTGTTTCCATTTCTTACTTTTACACGCATCATCAAACAGTCATCCAATCACAGGAAAAAACACAACGTTCTATCCAATCCTCAGAGAGTAGGCGGGACTTCCTAAATACAGGTGGAATGAGGAAACCCGACAGTCTATGGTGAATCAGGGAATCGTTCATTCTGACCGGCATCAATCCGAATTACTTGATAAAAGCGGATCGGCTACGGTTTTTCGCGATTAATCGTACAATACAAGTAAACTTAGTGACTTGTAATATTGAACCAGTGTGTTACGTCTGTATTCGCAATCTGAGCCGTTCCTACCTCGCCGTTGCTTACGGTCGATTGCTGTGTTACTGCGGTCTCCTGCGCCGCCATCTTCCTTGTCTCTGTCCTACGCTGTACTGTGGCGCTGTCGGTATGTAAGACAAACGCTCGCGATATCTTACTCTAAAGGGACCCCGCCGATGTGTTTGATGATATCTCGCGAGATTTGCGTGCGATCACTTATTATAGGGAGCGTTACGCAAGACGTTTATGTGACCGAAATAAAAGAACAAAGAAGGTCTTCCTTTTGATTTTTTTTTTACTTCTACAGCACGTCTGTTATGATCAAAATACAACGATTAAGTATTTGTTCAGGGGAAGCCATAGTCAGTTTAAGAAGCTATTTTTTCAGAATGAGCAGGTTATTTCATTATAACATGAAACCCAAGAGACCTTTTGTAGTGCAGTGACAAAGCCAATAACCATTCCACAAATGTCCAACTTAGCAAGCTTTAATGCATATGCATACATTTTTTTTTACAATTCAAGCAATGTTGGGTTAGGGGTCTTGCTTAAGAACCCAACTGTGGTAGCTTGGCAGGGATTTGAACCCAGGACCATCAAGTTCATTCAGGTCTAGAGTCCAGTACCTTATCCACTAGGCTACCACAGTCCCAGCTTCCGCTCCCTCACACTGTGGTGACTTAAGGGTTAAGGTACTGGACTGGACTAAAAGATCCAAGGTTCAAATCTCACTTTTTTAAAGCTGGCACTGTTGGGTCTTTGAGCTTGAACCCCTAATCCACAACTGCTTGAACTGCAATACTGTAACAGTTGTAAGCCAAGCTAGAGCAAGTTAATGCATTTATATTGAATTTATTTATTACGATTCTTATTTATATACTTTCTTGTGAGTTGATGGTAAAACATTTTGCACATATATATCTGTGTGAAATATTGTAAAATTATTTTAATCGAAACAACTATATTATGTTTTTTGTGTATTTGTTTTTTGTTGTTGTTTCAAAAAAATACAATCCTGGAAATGTATCACTAAACCTATTTACCTACAATTTGCAATTACACTTGCTTGCCAGTAGGGAGCAGCATTTAGTAATAGTGGATAGGAAACAAAGCTCCAGTTATCTGGATAAAAATAGCATTCCAGCGCATTAACTGTCAGTTATGGTTCAGCCAGTGTGTTAAATGTTTTTAGTTTTTTTTTGTCTATTAAACCACTAATTCAACAAAATACTTGTTTTTCTATCATTGTGAGGACTTTCCATTGACATAATAATTACTTTAGCTGAATAATGCTAACCTTGATCTAACCCAGACCTTAACATCAAACCTTTTGAATCTTTTGCTTAATTTAATGAAATATGCATTTAAAAATATTAATTAAAAATAAAATGTTCCTTATAAATACCTCATATATGTGAACATGTGTACATTACAACAATGATTAAACTTGAGACACACACACTCAGTCAGAATGAAACACTTTAGACATGCCGTTTAATTAAATGCATGTTGCTGAAATGGCAGCACTCAGGCCAGGACTTGAACTTGGGTTTCTGGAGCTGTGAAGTGACAGCACCACTGACCATAAAGGAGAAATCAGGCTTAAATGGGAAAACCCATAATCCTCTCTGTGAGATTGGTCAAGTAGATTAAGTTCTTAACTCCTTGTATAACTCATTGTGTGTAAAGATCAAAAGTGCAGTGCAAATCTTGCAAGAATAAATCAGATTTGTTGTAACATTTTGTGGTATCTAAATCAGATCTTGATGTGTGGAGATCTTTAGATGCCAGTTTAAGATGATTCACTATAGCAGGTTTTAGGTGACTCCAGACGATGCAGGGTGCAGGACCTCGCACAAATATCTAATATGGTGTAATGACCAAGGTAAAAAGCCTCCACCAGCTTTAAACTAGCACTAATAGTGGGTGTGCAATACAGCTCATATGCAGGTGCATATTCTACAGATTTATCTAGACAAAGTGGCCCAATAGAAATATCCTACTGATTTGTTATTTTTGGGTAGCAATTTAATAAAACATTAAATTAAATGAAAATTTACTGTCTGTCTGTTCAACAAAAGCTTAATGATCAAAAAATGTAACTACTACAATATAATATTATATTATGTATATATAAATCTACTATTAATTAATACTATTAATAAATAAATACATGTTTTATAGTAAGTCAAACGCTAAACATAAGATACAATCTAATTGTTTTTTTAGGTTTAATCCACACTTAACCTGATCTGGGTCACAAGGGGTTCTGGAGCCTATCCTGGAACCCTGAATATGATTTTTGTCTATAGCAAAGCTGGTGGATCATAGATATTGTGCTAAAGTATTATCCAGTCTATATAATCTGATTATATTCTGTTTATACTTTATTTTAGGTTCGGTGGTCACTGCACTTTTATACTGCTCACAAAATAATTCCCTAATGAAGTATCCTCTAATTTTTGTTAGCAGTGTTACCACAATTATAGACTGCTGTCCATCTGATTCTTTATATGCCTTCTTAGTGCCCTTTATTCTGTTCTCCAGCACAGATGATCAGGTACTATTTGGGTGCCTTATCAGTCTCAGCACTGATTTGGTGGTGTGTTAGTGTGTCTTGTACTGTACCAAAGGAATGATAGCACTAGTGAAAACTAGAGAAACAGTGCAAGATTTACTTTTTTACAATGCTAAAATAATAGCTAGTACTTTGCAGATAAAAATTCTATTCAAAGTGCAACAGAGATCATGGAATATATAGCTTGGTTGTTGAAACTTAAAACTACTAATTAGAAGGTAGTAAGTGGACGGTATTTGCCCAACTCTGCCTGACTGTCCACTGCTGGGCTCTTGAAAAAGGCTCTTAACATTCCATTACTCAACTCAGTTGCAAGTTGCTATGGGTAAGGGCATCAGATAAACACTGTGCACAGAAAGAAGATCAGAGCAGTGGTGTTCTGTGATGAGTTTCAGGCTAAAGTGCCAAGCATTGATGCCAAGGTACATTTTTAAAATAATATAATTTGATTTGCTTTATTTAAGTTTTTCAGGTTTATGTAGCTGACATAACCATTATGCCTAATGGGTCATCATCATCATCATCATGGTACAGTGGGTAGATTCATCACTTCACAGCTCCAGTGGATTTGGATTCCAACCCACTGACACCTTGTGTAGAATTTGTGTGTTCTGTGTTAATTTCCTATTTCCTACCAAATTTCAAGTAGATGACTTAGTGCAACTTTGGTACCTCGCATTTATGTCCATGTGCGACGCGATGGACTGGCACACCTTGCACCCTGTTCTGCCGGACAGACTGTGCCTCAACACGCCCCTTAATCGGATTAAGTGAATTTAGAAAATGGCTGAATTTTGTCTTTACTAAATGTATCCATTTCAACAAGATGAGATATACTCGAAAGGAAATAACGACGCAAACAAGTTTGTGTTAAAATGTTAAACCGCTCATAATCAGCTCTAGTCATCGGTCTGTATCAGGACTTGTTTGGTCAAGTTTTGGGTTTATTATAGGTTTTCGGCAGACATAGCGGACCACACACTGACCAATCAAACAACACAAAGTATTAGGGCGTGGCTAATACCTTGTCTTTTTGACCAATCGTTGCAGTAGTTGGTGGTGCGCTGCAAATTGATTGGTGTTTGGAGTCCACAGAACGCTGTAGTATGTAGTAAGAGTTTATTAAACAGACCCGTTTCGGACTTGACACGGCGTATAGCGAAGTCCTGATAATAATGACGCTGTGATAACTGTTTTACCAGTATCTGACCCGTGTTCGGCTGCGTTTCTACTTATAAGCGCTCAGCTTTAGTAGTGTAAGTATTGGGGATTTTTTTTAGAGAATGGACCGAGTGAAGAGCTCCATGCAGCAAGTCTCGAATCCCATCCCTAAAGTCCTGAGCCGCCGTGCTGGCGGAGCAAACAGCCTGGAGGTGGAGAGAGAAAACTTCGAGCGCAATCAGGTAAAATGTTTATACACAGAAACGTTGTTTCCTACGCAAGAAAGCGTTTATTAGACTTGGTGTTTGACAGTTGTCCAGATATTATCCCCATTTCTGTGAGAAATGGTTAAATAACGTGTTGTGTTGCTGCTGAAAATGCTTTCGTACTTCGTCGTGCTCCGTTTATTTGCCCATAGGAAAACGTTAAGTAAACAAAACCACAGAGGTTTGTTTATTCAGAGTTTCCGGTCTTTGCCTGAAGTCATCCTGAAAATAAACATAAATCGCAAACACAAGCCCGAACTGATCATAGCGGTCTGTAGCTTTAACCTAGTAGTTAAGTCTCTTGATGCGGGTTGTCTAATAATTAGGTATGTACAACGGTTTAAAATGGGATTTTATTAGTAATGTAGTCTTTTTATGATCCAGAACAGTAAAAGATTTCTAAAACAAATCTGAGAAGCCACTCACTGCTGAAACTTCATATGGACCTTTGGTTATTGAGCGATTTGCATGAGGTCAACAAACCTCACGCCCTGATTTTATCACCGTCTGCCAGTCCTGATTTGCTGGATAAAAATGTCCAAAGGGCTGGAGTAACTGTATGTAGGCGTTAATGACATTTCTTAAGCTTGTCTATCTTTTGTTCTGTAAATACCCAACATAGGCTTCTTGTCAAGCCTAACAGTCTGAACTTCATGGCTTTGAAAGGGTGTAGCTTTTGGATAGATCTCCTGGTGTTTGAGTGTTGGAGATGCACTCATAACAGAAGCATCTACAGCAGGTCTATTTAAATAAGGACGCCCATGAACACTCCAGAATGCTGTTAATTGATTCCTGAGCTAATTACCAGATTTAGTAAGGAACAGCCAAGATCTGGCTATTAACCATTAAAAACCACATCGGCTTTGATCTCCGAGGCCTGTAGAGCAAACAAGCAAGGAAGCAAGTGTGAGGCACATACTGGGAATTACACAGTGCTGTCTTATTTTTGGCATCATGTTCTGCTGGCAGGAAGCAGAGTCATTATCTCCCAAAAATATGTCAGAGGCTTGTGCCTGTGGTGAACTGTGGAATTCATATCTAGATAGTCAAACCTCAAACCTAGTTTTGGGAGGGATTGAATTCTCACTGCGCTTCCTGCCCATCTGGGGGTTCTTAACCCCCCCCACGTACAGTGAGACAGCTGAAAAGTAGGTCACACTAAGCACAGTGAATAACGTAGGCATGCTGGTGAACTAGTATAAGGATTTATACCAAAAAAACAACAACATCTTTTTGTTGTTTGAGTTTTGCGTGTTGTGTTTAAAGGCATAATAATGTAAATGTAAGTGCACGTACCCAGGGTTGAGTGCACGGTTGGCTCTGTGTATAACTAGGACAGTTCCATGGATTAGTGCCGCTGGTCTCAAGTGATACATGTGCAGTGTGTCTTTGTCAGGGTCACTGGATCAGACCACGGAGAAGCGACCTCGGTGCACGTGCTTAACGCCGTCTTGGTTCTCAATATTTGCTTTTTGACTTGGCCTCAAGCAGACAATTTGTAAATGTTATTTAGTTATAAATCAGTCATAGCCTCATCCAAAACACTGCACTGGAGTAGTTCATGTAATATAACTGTAGCCAAATGTTCAAAACATCTTCCATTTCATTTATAAGGTTGTAGTGAGCAAACTGTCAGTGAGCTTAGCTTTAGAAGTGATTTTCCCCCACCCACTGTCGCACACTTTTGTGTTGTGTGTTGGAAGTTTAGTCAAATAGAAAGCTGGTGGTGTAGAAAACAGTAATGGCATTCCTATGGTTTGCCTTTTGGGCTGGTCTTCTAGAGAACTGACATAAACCTAATCATCTGTTTGAAGGGAAGCTCTCCAGGCCAATGATTTTTGTTGTGGCTTTAAAGTAGTCTTTAAAAGTACCTGGTCTGCTGATCTTTCCTGCACATGAATTTTCTGTAGACCCAGGGTGTTTTTATTTTGAACCACTGTGGTTTAAAATAGAAATACAGTAAATACGTTGATTACAACATGTGGTGCAGTCAAGCTCAGCAGAATGACTATTGGTTTTGGCTACTCTGGTCTTGTCTGTCAGACTATCATTTGGCTGCAAGAGATTTCATATAAAAGAGCCAAGCTAATTTAGGCCATTCTAATTTGATGCCTGATTGCATCCATATCTTCTTGTGTTCCAATTTTGTGTTCCATGTTCTCATGTCCCTGTCCCCTGTTATTTATAAAGTTTGGAGCTTTTAAACACTTTTCAAATGGTGGACCTCTTATGAGAACCATTGCAGTAGAACTTGCAGTATTTTTGTTACTGTCTTCACTGAACAAAAATAAAACATACAAAATATTGGTATATGCAGTTCCAGCTATTCCTTATCTGAGAAACAACATCCAATAAACTATTAATTCCACCAAGGGATGTGTGTGACTCTGAGGAGGAGAAGGGGAATGGACAAGAGCAGTGAGGGAGGCTTTCAGTGTCAGAAGAGTGAAATATCAGTCCTGATAAATATTTTGGGTAATGTCTCTGACAACAAAACGAGAAGGCACATATCATAACCGCTCTGTGTTTGAGGAATTTGTAAAGAAATGCCACTGGACGATATGGCTGCAGTGTCAATGGAAACTAAAAAATAAAGCGTGACAGCGTAACCTCCCAGTTTTATTATGACCTTTGAAGAAGTACCTGTTACTGTTGACTCCATTTTGATTGTCATTTTGGGTCATGTGAAGCACTATTCGTATGCACTTTTTTGGACGACTGTCCGATATAGGTCACATTATAAAGACATTGTGATTTGGTGATAAAATTGGATTAAGGCCATTAAGCATTCCTTGTAAACTGTGAAACAGTGGTAACTGTTAATTCCTACAGTAGTGACTATCCATATCCATGCAATGCCTTTTTCATTTAATGCGTAAACTACAGGGACTCTACCCTCACACCGAAGAACCTATTCAGAAGTTCTTATCAACTCTCAAGCTCTCTTCCGCTGGTCCTGCTTCCTCTACTTTAGATATTTCACTATCCATTGTCCCCTAGTCATTCTGAGCAATGTTGATGTTTCCTGTGCTCTTGCTCAGGCTTTGCTGTGATTGCTCTCCCACGGTGTATCACAGATGGATAGGGAGAGAGAAAGAGAGATTGAGACTGAGGGAAAGAATGCATTCAAAGTCCTGAAACAGCAGAACATGCAGGTCCTGGCCTGTGGCCTCAATCACCAGGCAGTGGATTGTAAAATCATATGCATGAGTGGCAGGCAATTGTATGCTCCGTATCACCACACCCCGGCCAAACCACTGTTGAACAGCATTACATTAGACATAATGACTGTAATGTGTACATAATGATGGGTTTCTATAGAGATGTTGGACTTTTCGTGCAGTCTTAATTAAAACCCCTTACAGATATGATAAAGTGCTAGGTAGAGGGTAACAATTACAAGAAGTCATATGATAAGGATAAGTGAATGTATACATGAATAAATATATTATGCTAATCCCAGACCTGTGTTTGTTTTTATACAATTTAAAATGTAACATAAACCCACCGGCCACTTTATTAGGTACACCTCTGTGTTTCTTCACTGATTGCCCATTTGGTCAGTTTTACTTACCATATTGAAGCACTTTGTGGTTCTACAATAACAGACTGTAGTCTATAGCTGCATTTGCACCTAACTGTTCTATTGACTAATTTGGGAGGGACTCACCCTGTGGAGTTGCCTGGAGAACCACATTCGTGCCAGGGCTTTTTTGTACTTGCTCTGACAGTAGAAAAGTTGGGTGACAGACGGTGCAAGTCATGCAAATTTTACTTAGGTAGCTCAAAACTCAAAATCCTGTTCAATAGGGTTGGGCGATATTTAATTTTTCATACCGTCATATCGTTTTCGGATTATATGGCGGTATACGGTATTACCGTGGGGGGGGGCATTTTCGTCACATTTATAATTGATAATTTG
>JAVSBV010040305.1:0-11286 GCA_033117975.1 Parotocinclus spilosoma
TTTGTTTAGTTATCGTTTAGTTTTCGTCATGAAGAAAAGGTCCGTTGACGAAAACTATGACGAAAATAGATCGTCAATGAAATTAACACTGATCCGTACATATAAAGTTTAATAATATTTCAGCAAATTGTCATTGATGAGTTATTTTTTGCCAATAAATGTATTAGCCATGTTTTTTAGGATACTGTGATTACAGATCTACTGATCTACTGACCCCGGACACTGAAAAAAATCCCTGTCTCTTACGAAGCCCTGGATAACTTTATGCAGCTGACTGACCACAGTGCAGCCAAAGCAGTTCATACGTCATGTATAATTAAATGGTTTGATTTTCCCACCAGAAAAAGTGTCCTCAGAATGGATAACCCCTTCCCATCGCAAGCCACCAAATCACAGCTTGCTCATTTCATCATGGATCTGTCACAGGTCTTCACTTTCCAGACAGTTTCAAATGAGACCACAGAGCACATCTGAAAATGACACTTAAACTGTTCTGTCTCCTTGTGACATATTCTTCCCCTAGCCAGAACTAATTGTAGCCACTAATTTGAAAAAAATAAAGCACTTCTATTCTGACACTCCTTTTGAGACAGATGTGCTGCTTGTTCCTAAGTCAGTCATGTTAATTGGCAAAAGTGTGAGAAAGGCAAAACAGCTAATACAGCTAAAGCAAAACATACCGTCTCCATGGCAGCTATGTCAAATTCAAAGTCAAAGTCCAATTTATTTCTATAGCACTTTACAATTGAGCATTATCTCTCAGCTTTACAATATTATTATCTTTTTTTATTATCTTAAAAGGTCAATCCCAAATTAAACAAGCCTAGGGCAACAGTGGAAAGAACAAAGACTCAAAAATGGACCCATCCTCCTTGGGTGGCTAATTGAATAATTAAGTTACATTTTTAATAAAATTACATAAGTAATGCAATTTAAATAAATTGCAACATTTTAATTAGTAATACAATTATAAAGAAATAACGAAATAAATTTAAGATAATGAGTCCTCGGCGGTAAGTTATTGGAGGGGCGTCATCTCCTAATAACTAAATGATGGAGGGAGTTACTGCACTCTGGTGGAACCCCGGCATGAAAGGACTGGTTTCTGTTTCTGAGGACCAGTAGAGTGATGCTTATGTGGTGGAACATCTAAGTGTGTGGTAACTGGTACTGGAACATGTAAAGAAGACGAAGTGAAACAGACCAGCGTCAGTGGAATGAGAGTAAGAATCCCATGTGAAATCATTCTGTGGCTTTGTGTGGCAGTTCTGGCGCTCATACTGAACCTGCTTATATAAAAGACTACTTGTTGACCACGAACATTCCTATCTGTCCATCAGTTAAGGAATTTCTCAGAAGTAGCTGATTAGATCCCTACTCAAGGACTGTCAAGCAGGTCATCTAATAGGCTTCAACTACTCAAGAGTATTGGCAAAAAAAAAACAAGTGGTCCTGAGAGAAGGAATAGATTTAGACTGGAGAAACATTCAACAGTTTTCACCACCAACTTGAATTGTCTGATGCAACACACCTGTGTCATCCCATTTCAGTCAACAACAATATCCACTAAGCTCAGGTGTTCTTCATGCTCTGGAGCCTGTTTGTAGATGAGTACCGAGGCTACCTCCGACCACTACGATCTTTACAGCTGATCCATAATTCAGCTGCAAAACTTGTGTTCAATGTTCTTAAGTTTACATAAAATACACCACTGCCCTGCTCTCTCCACTCCCTGTAGCTGCTCGTATCATATTTAAGACCCTGATGCTTGCTTACAAAACTAAAAATGTGTACCTTGAAGCACTTATCACACCCCGCACTGCACCTCGCTCACTCCGGTCCTCTAGCACTGCCCGACTGGTCCCCCCATCTATCAGAGGGCCAAAAAGGCATTCATCTAGACACTTCTCTGTTTTGGCTCCTAAGTGGTGGAATGAACATCCCCTCAATGTTCAAACAGCTGAATCTCTGGCTATCTTCAAACGCCCACTTGATGACCCACTTATTCTGCACTGACCTTAACTAACTTAGTTAACTAAGCAGCATTCAAACATTTCCTCACCATTAAAATGTGTCAGCAGTGGTCTCATAAACAAACCGAGAGTGACTGAGCCATATTTAGAGGTCTGTAGGCTCGCATGTATTAAATTCATGTTAGCAACATTGCACTGATTATGTGTCGTTGTGTTTGTACCGCTGTTGCCCTTGTGACCCGCACAAGCCGATGGTGGTGAGTTTTTTGTCAAAAACAAGTATCTTTAAATTCTTGTGGCCCAAGAGACTTCTATGTTGATGATGGAGTCACCAATGTGTAAGAGCCAATCAGCCAATCAACTGATAGATCTCTAGTGCTGATCAATCAATAACCCGCTTTTTAGAATCTCTCCTGCATATGTATTTGCCTGCCCCTTATGATGTTATTTGGAAGGACTTGGTAATACGACTCAATTAACAAAAGAACAAGAAAATCCTACCAATTAGATTGATTATTTTTATGTTTTTAAACGTGCAATGCTTCAGCAAGATCAGTCGAGTCTACCTACAAATGAATTATACATTTTCTGTCAAGAAGCAGAGCAAGGACTTACAATTAAGCCTGATGGACTAATGAGTTTGGTGTTTGATTAATGTTTTGGCTGTCCTGCCATACTGTATGCATAATAAATTAGTAACTCCTACTGTGTTGAATGAATGTAGGGTTTGTGGATTATTTTTGAACACGTTACACAGAAATTTAAGCTGAGAAAAATAGGAAAACAGAATTGTCCTTTTTGTACATGCACCATTTCATCATGCGTAGTTGCAATCATGGCCTGTTGTTTTTTTAAAACCCATGCAATAATTTTGTGTCAAGCCTAAGTGTATGTGGTCATTTTTCTGTACAAGATGC
Organism: Parotocinclus spilosoma; assembly: GCA_033117975.1. Taxonomy (NCBI): domain Eukaryota; kingdom Metazoa; phylum Chordata; class Actinopteri; order Siluriformes; family Loricariidae; genus Parotocinclus; species Parotocinclus spilosoma. The sequence continues at coordinate 2,891 of JAVSBV010040305.1, forward strand.
GCAGGGGACCAATGTTTTTTTGCCTACAAACATATACCAGAAAATGTGCATTTGTTTTCATTGTTTATATGTCAGAAATAAAATGGAAGGTCTTTTATCCAATGTGAATCATGGCTTGTGAGCAGAGTGCATCACCCCCGTTACTCAACAAGCTGACAAAGGGTAAATGGAAGACATTATAAAATGCCTTTACAATTACAAAAACACCCAGCTTACCAACAACACGGCATATACCAATAGCCATTGTGTGAGAAAAAACACTCCAAAAGAAAATGCTTAAGGTAAAGGAAGTATAAAGAACACAACTGGTTGTTCATTAATTTAAAAAAAAGATGCAAGGAGGTCAGGGACAGTAAACTGACCACCCTTTATACATGTAGGATTAATTCGATTCCAACAACTCCTGGTTGGTGAGTTTTTGTCAATTAGTGTATTTGGCAAGAGAACAAGGAACTATATTCTTATACACTATATTCTTGTAAAGCCGAATCCGGTTAATAGGACCACCGGTTAATGGGACCAGCCGCTTATTCTGACCAAATCATATATACGTCTAATGTTATTTGCTTATTTGGACCAAAAACCGAGAGAAGCAAATAAGAAGTGTGTAATATCCTTGGATACCAAAGAAACTCTTCGTCTCTGACATTTCTACAATGCTTCTGAGTTTCTCCACAGCCCTCTACTGCTACCTGTAGGTGGTCTTTGCCTAACATTTCCATTTACTACAAAAAAGAAGCCACAAGTCGGCACAGCAAAAGCGCGTCAGATCACACTGGATAAGTTCTTCAAACGTTGACTGAAATTTAGTAAAAACTTGGTTTTTACAGTATTATGCTTCACATGCTGAGTACCTATACATTGTGTTGTAGATCGTTTTGAAAAATTTCAATAAACAAAGTAAGTAACAGTAGTTCTTGTTTGTACGTTCCCTATACGTGTAAATCGTACAATAAAGGTTTAATAAACATTTAATATGTTACATAGCACGTCCCGTCTTGTAACATAGGACATGTTCGTTTCATCGGACCAGCCGGTTATTAGGACCAAAACGATCGCGTCCCGATGTGGTCCCATTAACTGGAATCTACTGTATATTCAATGCTTGTGCATTTACTGCTATGACCAAGGTTGCCAGACTCTTTAGAAATCTTTGAATTACGTGGGTGACAGCTGCACCTGGCAAAGTCTCAAATGGATCATGTGATCAGGATGAAGGCATGCTCCAAATCTTTTGGGATTCATCTGGTTTTTTAAAGATGCTCAGGAGCATAAAACTAGCCCAGAGCCACGGTTCGAGAAGATTCTGACTACAAAACAATCACATACAGACACACACATACACACACACACACACACCTTACCTCACTAAACATGGGACACAAACCCAGGGGCTCAGCATTAGGAACCAATGCTAAACAAACTTGGTCGTTCTGGTTCGTAACTCACCTCTGGCAAGCCCAGATATGTCTGTCAGATTGCGCCTCTCGGTAGCCTTTAAATCTGGTGAGTCTCATATAGGTCTTGTTTTGATTCTGTCCCTGGTTGTGCTCCGTCAAAGCGGACTAGGGGTGCCCCCTTGTGACGCCCAGCTATAGTTTATATAAACTGTAGCATACTAGCATATGTAAGGTTAACTCTTTATAAGTAAACACGATAATACCACTTACTTTATTTACTTTATACAAAGTGTGTATCACAACACATTTATGCCTGTACAGTACTGAGCAAAAGTCTTAGGCCACCATTAGATTAGATAGTATGGCATGTATAATATACATAATATACGGGGAAATTGAGTTGCAGCTTTAAAAAATGGGAATACAAAAAAACAGCTTCTGTAGGTTACAGTGACTCTTCTACAGTCTGAAGAAGCTTGATCAGGAATGGTCTTATCAGAAGAGTAGCAGCCGTGAAACCCCCTCTTTTTTTTCGACTGAAGCCGGGTGAAAAGGCTACGATTGGTCAAAGCTCACAAAGAGTGGAATGAAGATCAGAGGAAAAGAGGATTATGGAGTGGCAAATCCAAGTTAGCAATGGTGGCCTAAGACTTTTGCACAGTACAGTATAGTGACTATGGACGAATAAATTGTAGTAATGTAATATCTGCAAAAGCATATATACACATATAGGCCCGTTGTTTTGTGTCACAGAAATAAGTGAGTGGATAAAGAAACTAGTTCCTGAAGAAACATTTAACTAAAAGCCATTCTTGGGGCCGTTTTTCAGACTCAGACCCTCTCAGCCTCCGTGTGAGTGAACAGGCGATATGCCGCCGCTCTGGAACACTGGAACAGCAGGATGGATTTCCACCAGCGAGCCTCGCCGTACGGACGCCGCCTCCGAAACCTCGGCGGGGGGCCGTTGTTCATCAGCGCTGTGAACTTTTCAACTCCTTCAGCATTTCGGCTCCACAGCAGCTGCTTGCATACCAACCAGGCTTGCCTAAAGCTCGCCGTGCACCAGGTGCCTCGGCAAAATCTGGAGCGGTCCCAAAACATTCGTACGTGCCAAAGCGTTTGTTTTTCTATTTCTCGGATTTAGGACTGCCTTTGGAAGGGGGTGACCAACCTTTCGGGGCTAGATGCAGAGGTTCTCACCTTTTCTTGAAGACTTTGTTTGGAGGAAGTGACATCATCGGGGAGGAAGCCAAGCTCCTTTAGATAGTTCTTTAACTTCTGGTTGGAAGCATCGTCAGTTTGCGGCCTGTATAAAACACAACTGTCTGCATAAAGAGATGAATGATGAAACGTCCCTTAATGGAGACCTGAGCTACCTTAAGGTTCCAGTCTAGGCCTCGTGCTGTTCTGCAGAACAACGTGTCATTCTGACTTACAATCAGAGACTGATTTATGCTAACATTTCTCTTGCAACCTTTAAGGAAGACGGACACACTTTTTCCCCTTTCCTATCCCCTATCTGGTCCCGCTTGCTTGTCTGTGTACTCTGGTCCTGGACACGGATATTCAAAAAGAAATTTGGAATTATGGAATTGATTAAATGGTCTCTCAATGCTATTGACACCATCTTCTCAACGAGAAGCCTAGGCTTGGGGGAGCCTACCTGTCCAGATGGAGCTTTTGTTGCTGGATACGTGATGGACGCTTGGAATAACTGGCGGTTCATGTGTATGGCACAACTTTCCGTTGAGGACATTGAGGATGCATTCTTATTCGGAACCATTATTACAGGGTTTCTGCTGATTGGATTAGGTGTTGCCCGGGTATATCGTGAAAATAAAAAGTTGGATCAGCTGTTTAAAGCCCCTTACCACTGTCCAACATGATCGAGGGTGTGCGAAGAGCCGTAGGCACTGAGACTGTGACTTTTACTCGCAGAATGGATTCAATCTTGGAGAAGCTATCGGTTCTGGACTCAAAAATGGATACATTGGAGAAAATGAGGACCACTATGTATTAGTGTTCTGTGTAAAAATTTAGATCACTCGAGCCAAAATAAGCATCTTATCTGGTTTTCGGCACCCATCTTATCTGTGGTTTGACCTTGAGGCCGAGCTGCAGGGAGTGTAAATTCCTCCAGAAGATTCTACTGTTATGGAAACCTTAAACCCCCCCCCCTTTTCCTAAGACTGCTGGGGTGTGTCTCTCCACCCCCCCATCCCCCCACCTTGTCATATTGTATGTTCGGACGGATGGATGGTTCCATATATCGCTATATATTGTACCTGCTACAATGTATATGTGACAATAAACTTGACTTGACTTGACTTAAGAGAAACACCAAACATAATGGGGTGAAACAGAGTGTGATTATAAGGGATTTTTCCATAAGAAACCTTAAATAGGGCTTACTTTATACGAACATTAGCTATTCAAACCGTTTTCCATATTAAGTTACATTTGTATAGTAAGGTTTACTCCTATACCATGTCTGTTAGGTAGATATCCAGCGTTAGTGAGCTAGCTTGTTCTTTTAGTTCTGTTGGCTATTCTGTGTAGTATCTCTACTTTTAAACTGCAGCGTCTCGAATTGACCAAACTTCAGGAACCAAAATATAACTACATTACATACGAAATAATATTAGCCCAATAAAATAAATTCCCAACATGTCAGCAACCATTCTGGTAGCTATAAAGTTGAGTATATGGATCTTTTTGTATGTCTTTGTGTGGGGCGAAATGTAGTATGTGTTATTACCACAAATACGGTATGATTCTGATCACTGAAAATTATTATGGACTAACCAGAATGGCCTAGACTAGCTCAGAGACGTATTGATCTTCTGATTTAATTATGTTAATTATTTATTTAAAAAACAATTACTAAAAACAAAACACCACCACCACCAAAAACTGTAAAGGCTAAAAGAACAGCCTCTTTGGTGTGCGATTCCAATTTAACAGCAGGGGGTGCTGCAATGCATTAATACTTTTGTGTGCGTGACCAGTGAATTGTGTAACCAATAACTCATCCTCTCATCTAACTTTCTGTGATGTGCATCCACTGATCAAACAGCAATGAAGACGACATGAATGAACTTGCAGGGGCCACATGGGCTCAAATCTCAGCTCCTTCATCAACCTACTTACATGTGGAAAAACAATGACTTTCACAGGCTGCAGATAATAAGCCATAGTCAGGGGTTGGGCATGAAGTTTTATTTGCCTGTCTTTGTGTGTGCGTTTGAGTTGTGTTTTGCTTTTGTGGTTAAGGGTTAGTTAGAACTGTGCAGCACATTTTTTTGCTGAGCCAAGAGAGAAAGAACAGCCAGGCGGCTGCAAGTGAAGAAACAAAGTCGAAGAATGAAGAAAAAGGAGTGGAGGAGGAGCAAGGTTGTAGGAGGACAGAACAGCAGCACTTGAAAAGGGGATGATCATATCCATATGGAGTAGGAGGTGGCTCCCTCAACTTCCTGAGACAAACCGAGACTGAGAGAGAAAACGGAAAAACAGAAATGGCAAACTCATAAATGAGGTCAGCAGCAACAGAGCAACAGCAGAAAAAGGGCTTTATCCACAGACATGGACATAAAGATGAGTCACAAACATTTATTTTTGTCCAAGTTTGTTCTTAAGAACATGTAAAAGTAGGTTTATTGTGTTTTTGGAGTACAGTTAGTTCTCAGTGGGCTGGGCTGGGCTTGGTTTCACACAGCAGTGATGAAGTCAAGTCACTTGGAGGAATCCACTCTAAAGTGTTTCTTTTAACTCTCGTCTCTCTTCCTGCCTTGGCATCTGGAGCAGCAAAACATTTCCTACGTCTGCTGTGCACTCTGCAGGGGCCATTGGCTGTGGACATGCATCCTCCAAGATTGCAATTTTCAAGACAAAAAGACAGCATTGCATGGAGACTGGTAGTTTTCACCATGCTCTTTACACACAAAGTCCAGGCTTGTCTGTTCTTCTGTAGCGACATCTTAATGGACTTGTAGACATCAGCTGCAGACATCAGCTGAATTTATTTGAGGGGTACCTCCCCCTGTTTCCTTATAAGGAAAAAATAACTGTGTGGAAAATCATTTGAATTTTGTGGTGGCTGTGCTCTGTCGTGCGCTCATATATCAAACCATGTCTTTTTAGCCTTGTTTTTGCTTCTTCTTTGCTGAAAAGTTTTTTTCTAGCATTCATTTATATAGGGGACAGAATACACTTTTGTGTACATGGAAACATGTTTGCGTAAGTGTAGGTAATGTTACTGGGTTCCTATAATCAGCTGGATGACTTTGCGGAGCAAGCAGATGGACAGAAAATAATATTTGAAGATTATTCTTCATCTGCCAAACCTTCACATTAAAAGAGTCGGTCCTGGAGACACCCAAGGTACAGTGCAGGCTCATGGGAAAACAATGTGTTTTTTCTGAGCAATGGTGGAGCACTCTGAAGTCCTAACATGCATTTGGACCCCTGAGGAAAGCCTGTGAGCTTCATGTTTTTGTCTTTGACTGTTTCGCTGCCAAAATTGGATCTATATTTTGGATATTTTACGTGGACTTTTTTCATCCTGGTGGATAGAAGACAGATGTAAGAACTGGGAAGAAATTTGGTGGTGTGCTTGCTGGGTGATCATGACGGCACCAGCATGGTATCACCGGGACATCAGCCGAGTTCAGGCAGAGGAGCTGCTGGCTCGGGCTGGAAAAGATGGCAGCTTCCTGATACGAGACAGCGAGTCAGTGCCAGGTGCCTATGCACTTTGTCTACTGTGAGTAACACCCCCACACCCAAGTTTTTTTCAAACCAGTATTAGCATTTATCACACTTGCTGTACCATGCAGAATGTGGACTGATTTTTATCATGTGTTCATAGGACTTGTGTTCACAGAAGGTTTGCTTCAGAAATGTTTTCACCACATGAAGACAGGATTTAAAGGTTTTACTTAGTATGCCCTTGCCTTCAGCAAAAATCATAATTGTTATTTGATGTTTATTTCTAAGAGTGTGAATAGGTTTACCCTACTCACTTGTTTACACGCAATTCTCCATCATTAAAATTGTTCACATTTGTACTCAATACAGATCTCTCCTGAGAACAAAAAGGTTCTGAACAAAATGCTGCAGGCCCCTATCTTGTAGCAGGTTATATGTGTGCAAAAGTGAAACAGATTTAGCAGTTTTCTGTCTGGATTTCTCATGTTGTATCTACAGAGCTTTGTGACATAGTTGAGGTTTATGTTAAGTTCCAATGCTTTTAGCAGTTGAATGGTCAGATGACTATTGAAGATTAGCCTTGTTCCCATTATATCACAACTGTACATGCTGCTAGACTGCTTGTATCTTTCCCTGGCCTCTGGAGGGAATTATGAAGTTCCAGTGACTTTACTACTAACTTTTTACTCTCCCTTCCAGACTCATTCCTGAAGTCTGAGGACGCCAGCTCATTCTGCTTTTTTAAGTTCTCTCACTTTCACTCTCATCAGTTTCTGTCACTCTCCCCATTTACCTCATTTTATTCTTCTCTCTTTCACTTCCTTCCACTGTTCACCTCTTAGTTTTTCTCTCAGATTCTGTTGGCAGATGGCAGATTTTCTGCTTGTGTATACTGAATCCATATTATCTGTCATAATTCTAATCCTCTACTTTTTAAACTTAAATTTCTATGACAACTTTGATATCAGCTACATGCTTAAAGAAGCCGTATACAAACAGGATGGTCAGTAAACCTCTATGCTGTGGTTGGCCTACATTTTAATAGGTGCCAGAAAGAACAAACAGAAATGGCTATCCAGCAGGTGAACAATGTCACCAGTGTCTTTGTATGACAGCACATTAACCATCCAGGGTTGTGAGGCAAAAACACTGTGTGAAAGGAAGTCATACGGTCAGTGAACCTCAATATTGTGGTTGCCCTAATTCAGAATATGTGCTGAAAAGAACAGAAATTCTCTGTTTCAAGGTCATTAAGATGTTCAAACCAGTTACTGTTTGATGTTTTTTGTACCTGACTGACAAGGATGTTTTAACATAGCAGTGTTTTTTGGCTATGCGATATTTAATATGTACAACACTTTGTAAATGTTACATTTGATCTATAAATACCTGCTTGCTTTACTTAGAGTGGTTTATTACCAGAGTAGTGGGATTTGACATTAATGTTAGTTTGTATCTTGGTTGTTTTGGCCACCTCAGTGATCCAAAGCTTGCTCGCAGAAGTTTTGCTTGTATGCATGTGTCATTTGTAAACTTTGTAGTGCTGCCTTTATTGTGCAGATTCATTTTATTACCAAGGTTAATGAGAACTTCTGTGCTGTTTCTAGATTCCAACGTCATGTTCACACTTACCGAATTCTCCCTGATGCAGATGGATTGCTGGCTGTCCAGGTGAGGGCAAACCTGTCAATTACTGAAGAAACAGCAAAAATGTTCCCATTTTTAACTAATGCACTGTATGTCTGTTATTTGCAACTGTTACAGTTGACTGACTTGGTAGTAAAGCAAAAGCTGGAACCTGGTACAACACTAACAGCTAAACTACAAGCCACATTAACTGTTTACAGTATTTTTTTAGAGCTACTGGGATAACCCTGCCAAAAACTACATTTATTCTCCAAATAGGTTGCATATATAGTGAGTCAGTTCTATTTTGTGTAGCATCTTCTAAGAAGAACTAAAATAAAGCAGATAAATCATAGGTGGGATAGGAAAGGTTTAATCTTAAGCTTATTCACATATTACACATTATACACATTTTGTCACAGATGTGTGTCCTGAAATTTCTTAACAGAACTAGAATAGGACACAAATGGCAAATTTATTTATGCAGTTTAATCTGAGAAATAAGGGGCTTTGGCACCTATTCTTGTAGTACACAAGATGCAGATGCTCGTGATGAGCAGTGCCTGGTTTCCTCCAAACATGACGGCTGGCATTCTCACCAAAGAGTTCAATCTTTGTCTCATCAGACCAGAGAATTTTGTTTCTCATGGTCTGAGAGTCCTT
>JAVSBV010040316.1:0-11286 GCA_033117975.1 Parotocinclus spilosoma
TAAATCGTACAATAAAGGTTTAATAAACATTTAATATGTTACATAGCACGTCCCGTCTTGTAACATAGGGCATGTCCATTTAATCAGACCAGCCGGTTATTAGGACCAAAACCATCGCGTCCTGATGTCCCATTAACCGGAATCGACTGTATATAAAACAGGTACACCTTTTTTCATAAGGCACAAAAGACAATTTTCATAACAAATTGGCTACTGGAAACAAACCTATTGGTGACATATGGTGACTTTTGCACTATGTATGTAATGTGTGTTTTAAGCTTGTGCTGTGAGAAGCTGAAACTGTGATCCGTGTGTTTGAAAAGCTTTTACCCAAATCTAGCTAATAAGATGAACATGCAAACCTGCACGGCTCGATATCAGAAAGCGATCATGAACGTGAGAGATCTTATTAAGAGTAAACACAGCACACGACAAAAACTATAAATAACAAAGGAAATTAGTCAAATAAACAAACATTCGGAATGAGCCACTGAAGATATGTGTTGCCCCATTCATGGCCCATTTTGTAGGTCATATGAGAATGTTGGTAAAGTTTGCCAAGCGGGAGGGATAGGGAGGGGACTCTGGAATGAAAGACCTGCAAAATTCCAGAGCAAACAGTCAGTGGTGAGATACTAGAGACGGATACAGAGCTAGCAGACTCCTAAGGATCATGCATTTTGACAAACCGAGAGCCGTATGTAGAGTGTGTGATTGTGTCACTGCTGAATCAGCGTAGATGATTAGGCAGCGTCTCCAGTTTAGATCCCACACCTGATGTAATGAATATGAATCAGAGAAAAAGGGTCACAGCGTCTCAGCGTGGTCGAGTCGTTAGAGCCAGGTCTTTTAGCCACAGCCTAAGAGAGAGCCAGCGGAAAAATGGTCACTCTGTTTTCTGTTTTCATTGTGGCAAGCCAGAAGATCAGTACGTTCCAACACGGCGACATTCCTCATACAGGTAAGATCTCATACGGCTGCAAAACGAATAGGTTGTTAATTGATTCATTGTGTGTTGTGTTTATGTAGAAAGAACAAATGTATATTTGCCCCCGGTACGGGAAAGTGGAGTAGCTGGAGAGGCAAAGGTTTTTCCAAGGAACAAACAAAGGTTGTCGCCGAATATCTCAGTTTAAATGTAGACATTATCTTTAGGGGAAAATCACCCTCTCTGTTATGTTTGTCAGAATGCTTATGTTATCTAACAGCAAACCTAATCTTCTGGAAGTTTGACTGATAAGTCGTATGATCAGACGACAAAAACAGAATGAAAAGAACTGGACCTGAAGACATCAGTCATTAGTTCTTTGAAACTAGTTTGTTTTTCACAACGGACACATGGCAAACAACTGACAAATATACAAAGACAAGATAGCTATATGTAGTGGAAACACACAAAAAAACCTGTTTAACCACTTTAAAAGAAAGCACTCCAAAGAGTAAACTGAAAGTCAGATGTCACAGGGAGCTACGGCATTCGAAAAATCTCACTGATGCATGACGTTTTAGCCAGGCCAATGATGTAATGCATTGTGTAGTCAATATGGACTGTATGGACAGGCAAATAGATGTTTTACATCTAAAATATGGGTATTAGTATGAACTGTATGATTTCTACTGTATTATGAATGTGTGAGTGTTGAATAAGCAGGTGTCTATATATTGTACCAAATACAAATGGTTCAGGTTTGACCTGGTAATGACAGTTTCAAATAAAACTAGCATTAAGTCAACAGTAAGAAAGTACTTTTTAAAAGAAATTTCCATGAGAAAATGTAAGATCCTTCCATTCATCCATCCATTATCCTCCAATTAATCCACACGGGGTCACGGGTCAGCTGGTGCCCACCTGGCAGGAACAACCCTAGACAGGGTGCCAATCCATCATTGGACACACACACAATCACATACTAAGGGCCACTTTAGAGACACCAGTTAACCTAACACGCATGTCTTTGGACCGTAGGAGGACATAAATGGCCCAGGCCTATCACTAATACAGCAGTGTTTCCTGGCACTGTATGTTAAAACTAAAATGGAACGCAATGAAACTGCTGTCAAAAATGTAATAATCACCATATTGTTTAATTTAACTTGTATTTTATTCTGCTGGCATGAAGTCCTATATTTAGCTCTTTCTCTTTTATAATGACTTTCCCCTGAAGCTGCTTGTTTGTTCGTTACAGTTGCATCGTACAGCTTTAGCTTCCTGTTCTGTTTTTTGAGCTGTGGATTTAAGGTGCGAGTTGCTGATAAAACGGAAACATTCACTGGCTGGAAAGGCTTGAATGGTTGCCTTTCAGTTCTCTGCTGTGTGACTGTATGTTATGGATAGGGTTTTATTGGCCTTTATTTGCAGTATGCAAATGAGTCTGTCCCAGAATTCACAGGGCAGAGACAAGCATGAAACCTGAAAGGGACACCATGATAGGGCTGGGTAGCGCGACACTTGGCCTCAACTGGACCTGAAGCCCGGTCAAACTGGTGATGTGCCACCCCAGCACACACTTGTGGCTTTATGTAAAAAAAAAAAAAAAAAAAAAAAGCAAGATCTAAATAAATCTGTGGGTTTTTTTGGTTTATTGTTCTATCAAGCAGAAGCCCTTTTGATGTTTGACAACAGAACTCTGCAACCGAGTGCCTGTTTTTAGTCATATACAATAGTAATTGTTGATTTTGGTCTGTGTGTCTGTTTGTTTGTGTGTGTCTGTGTGTGATTGTATAGGGAGAGACCACCACGACTGGTCACTGATGCAGACTTGGATCAGGAACTGAATGAACGTTTGGGATTGGGCAGCAGTGACACACTGACCAACGGTAACCGTGCTGACCTGGAAGCTGCCAAACGATTGGCCAAACGGCTGTACAACCTCGACGGCTTCAGGAAGTGTGATGTTTCTCGCCATTTAAGCAAGAAGTGAGTGTGGAAGTCCTTTGTCTCGTAACATGCCGTGATCTCATCAGCCTTAGATCCCTGTAACCACAGGCTGAATATGTTTTTTTTTTCCCTCAAATACACAAAAACGTTTTTTTTAATTCACTGAGCTCTTGAGAGCACCCCATTTTTCCACAAATGTTAGTAGAAGCTGTCTGCTTGACTAGGTCCGCGATTTTCATACACCTGTGGCCATGGAAGTGACCCAAACACCTGAATTGATTTATTCAGATGGGTGAGTGAATACTTTTGGCACATGCTCATACTGCGGGTATCACCACCATCTAAGTGGAGCTCCATTCTGTCCTTACTGTTCAGCACAGGCCTTTCTAGACTGCTTGCTGACTGGGGAATTGCCAATCATCTGTAGGGACACAACTGTGCTTAAAAAATACGCCTGTTAAACCATAAACAGATTAAGTGATTTAACATTAAAGCGGGTGTTACTCTGCCATGGGTAAGAAATAAAGGACAAATCACCTACAGAATTTATTGAATTTTGTTTATGATAACATCCATGATGCCTGTAAAAGTTAAATTGTGTTTTTGTTTTAATATGTAATTTTGCTAGATTTTATGATTAGAACTGTGAGCTTTTTTCCTACGGTGTGGCTGACTTTCTTTTAAATATTTTAAACATGCCCAATACTCAATGGAAAAAAACAACAACTGCGGATGCTGGGGCATTGTGGGAAATGTAGTGCCTGTAGTGAATCTGGGTGACATGTCCTGTAGTGCTGCTCAGGACGAATTTTTTTTTATTTTTTATTTTTTTTTAACCTTTTTAGCATGGTGACTTTAGTGGGTTGCAGCAGCATTTTTCTAGAGCACATGCCTCAACAAAAAGTGTGTCTGATGACGCCCATGCTGTGCAGGCTGTATCACCTCCAGTTTACACTGGTCTGTAAATCAGTACTGTAAAAACTATTCGCTTTACCCATCAGTAATTAAGAGACTCTTGCAGATCCTGGTTGAGGTTTCTTTTTTAGAAGTGTGATATGACGGCGGAGTTCTATTTGCCCCCAGACTCATCGTCTGTTATATGATTTACACTGTAGCTCTGGTTCCCTGCTGCCTGCCTTTTGGTGTCAATGTTTTTTTTTTTTGTTTTTTTTTACACAGCCAGTGGTGCTGTGTCTTTGTGTGCTTGGAGTTCAAGATCGTCTTCTGTCAGATCTGACACAGGCACCATGGGAAACACACACTTCACTCCACCCTGCCCTGACAAACTGTTCCACAAGAGCTTATTCTGACACATCTGTTGTACTTTGAAATTCTTTCTCAAAGCTTCTTGTTTTGTTTTGTGGTTGTTGTTTTTTTCAGTAATGACTTCAGTCGACTGGTAGCAGAGGAGTACCTGGGCTACTTTAATTTTTCAGGGCAAACTTTGGATCAAGCTCTGAGGTTAGTGTCATGGCTGACTTCTTATTATTGAGATTACATGATGCATTTTCGTTTTGTACATTACATAGTAGCAAAACTACTGTAGTTGTTGTTTTGTTTAGATGAAGAAGAACCAGATGTAATTTGAATATGTATAAATATGTCCTTCTGTAGAAATCTTTTTCTTAGCGCTGATTGGCTGCTCTTTATATTTTAATCTTTCATTTCTTTTATGATTTATATCCTAGCTCAATAGTTCCCAACATTATTTCCCTGGAGCTCCCCCCTATAATGCCTTACCAGTCTTGTGCTCGCTTGCTCGTTAGCTCATGTTTGGACTAGAGCCTACACCAGGGAATCATACTGAACTTTACAGTGCCAGGATAAGAAACAGAACTAAAACATCATCTCTCCAGAAGCCAAATACGAACCAGAGAGTGGTAGATCAGTGGTAGAGTTCTGGCATTTACATTTATGTCATTTAGGAAATGCCCTTACAATTCATATATCATTACAATCCAAGCAATTGAGGGTTACTGGTCTTGCTTGAGCACCCAATATTTGTAGCCTGCCAGAGTTGGGATCTGAACCCTGGATCTTACATTTACATTTACAGAATTTAGCAGACGCCCTTATCCAGAGCGACTTACAATTCATACAGTCTTACACTCCAAGCAATTGTGGGTTAAGGGTATTGCATAAGGCCCCAACTGCGGCAGCTTGGCAGAGGTGGGACTTAAACCCTGGACCTTCTGGTCCACAGTCCAGTGTCTGTCCCACTGTCCCACAGTCCCAATAATCTTCTGATCCATAGTCCAGTAGCTCAGGTGACCACAGTCTATATTCCTCTTTATATGAGGTTTTTGTGACCTCTGTATGGTTTGAGGACGGTTTCCTGACACTGCAAGGCTACGTATGTTCTTGTGTTTTCTGATATCCAGACAGTTCTGTGTATTAAGACTTCTCAGATTGGGGCTGGGTCTTTGTGATGCATGGTACAGGTCAGGGGGGCACAAACATTACAAGATGCTTTGATTGAATTTAGATTGATTGATTCATAATATAAGGTCAAGTTAATATGTTGGTTTTTGACTCTTCTGTGTTCCTGTTTTTTTTTTTTTTTTCTTTTTTTAAATTTACTTTAGGAGTTTCTTACTGGAGTTTATGCTGACAGGAGAAACACAGGAGAGAGAGCGAGTCTTATCTCACTTCTCCCATCGATACCTTCAATGCAACCCCATCCTGCCGCTGTCTGAAGGTACAGAAGTGTGTTTTTGTATTGAGAGCTTAGGAGAAATCAGAATGAAGAAATCGGAATGAATTTTAATTTTAGAGACAGCTATGTGGTACCACTGTTGTTCTGTATAGTTTAGCATTAGGTTATCTTAGTACATATGAAGGTCCATGACTGGTGTTTACATGCACATTTCCAGTTTATGTATCATATTTTTTAAGGATGCATTGACACTGATAGCGGTATCTGTTCATCCTTAATATTATTCTATACTTGTTTGCTTTTCTTTTTTGTATATCTGCATTTGTCTTGCATGTGTATAGTCTGTACATTCTTACCTATAGAGTGTAGAGTGACACCATCATTCGGCAACAAATTACTTACATGTGTAAACATGCTTGGCTAATAATACTAACTCTGAGAGACTGTCTTAGTATTTTTTTTCAATCATCTCTCTCTTCTTATAGACAGCATTCACACACTGACCTGCTCACTGATGCTGCTCAACACAGATCTGTATGGCCAGGTGAGTAAAACGGGAGAGGGAAATATCAAAAAAATAAAATTTAGCAATGGTATAATCATTTATGTTCATTAGAATACAACCTGAAAATATAGGAAATGTGTACGCCATCTGAAAAAAGAACAGCTTCTATATGCTGCAGAGGAAAGTATTTAGTGTGAGCTCCCCTTACACCATACAGTGAGAAACAACAGCATCTAACGGCTTCATCAGAATGCCAAGATGACCCTTCTACAGTCTGAAGAAGCTTGATCAGGGATGATCTTTTTTAAAGTTTAGCAGCCAAGACACCAATTTTTCATTAGACATGGTAAAGCTCATAAAGGTTGCAATGAAGAACAGTGGAAAACAGTATAATGGAATGACAAGTTATGTTATATATGGTCATGTCATTGCTATAACAGCAAATCTAATGGTGGCCTAACACTTTTGCACAGTATTTTAGTTTTAGTGGTCTTTAAATGTTTAAACTCCTACACATAGTGGGCACTTATTTTAAAAGAGGTAGATCTGCTGTTAATCTTTAGGCTCTTTTACAGATCAGCTGATGGAGAGTGTTTTCCTGAATCAACACTAAACTTGAATAGTTTTAGGGCTTTTATTTCATGCTTTCTTTCATAGGAAGGATTTGCTCAAATGATCCCTGGTTTATTGTTTGTGCTTCATCAAGCATGTTGGTTGTAACTTGATTTGTAACCTTAGTCGTGTTTACATACTGATGTACTCATTTAGTCAGAGTACTAATAAAGGAAGAGACCTAATACGTATCCACCGGTCTGGTCTTCTCCTCTGCTGACAGAACGTTGGTAAGCGGATGTCCTGCTCTCAGTTCATTGTTAATCTGGAGGGACTGAACTGTGGTGAGGATTTCCCTAAGGAACTTCTAAAGGTAAATCACTGAACATCTCTCACACAAAAACACTGCACTCCCCCATATACTGATTCAGCCTTAAGGTCATGTGTGTATCTTAAGTCTGGGTTACATGTTGTATTTTGTAATGCTACAGTGCTTTTTTCTAGCAGACATGATTGTGACTTGGGGATTTAAACAGTCCTTATGTGCTTTTCCATTCTATTTCTTTATTAGATTTTTGCTTTTGTGTAATGACTAGGAAGCCATGGATACTTTGGTTCCATGGCTTCCTTCATTAGGCCCACACTCACATCGTAAAGTCAATCTGCAGAGTGTCTGGCTTTTCACTAATGAATGTTAACAACGTTTGCTGCTGAAGCCTGGCTTTATAGATTTAGTTTTCTGTAAAGAGGATGTTTTAATTTGCACCGGTCACCAAAGATGCTTGATTTCACTCTGTGTATTGATGACGTCTTTGCCTATCTAAAGATAATATCCATGATATAATGTAGATGTAGGAAAATGAGTGCAATGCAGTCAAAATATTTCTTGACATTCAATAATTGCTTTAAATAAATGTAATCATGTTTGTAGAGTTTTTGTTTCCTATTTGGTGGCACAACAGCTGTCAGGCTTCTGAACTTGCCTGTTCCAGAGTACACACTTTCTTTTTTTAAACCATTCTGTTGCTGGATCATTTACTCTGTTATTGGCTTGTTTCTTCAGGATTTGGACCATTACCCTCACATTTCATAACTTTTCCTATTTTAGTATTTTTTCCTCCCTAACTGTGAGCAGTTGTAGTAGTAGTAGTAGTTCCCTAAGGCAGAAAATCAGCTCAAACTCATGATGCTGCACTATGGTTTATAGCTGTGGTGACATAGAAGTCTGAACTAATTCTTCAGGTTTTATTGCCAGTTAGAATACAGACAACGATTTCCATCAATCCAAATAACATTTTTGATTCCTATTTTTTTTTTTTGTAAATTCTAATGAAACATATGTGCTTACCAGTCCTATTTAATTTCCCCTTAAAACATTTAACCAGCAGGTTTATCAGTCCATATTATCATATAGGGGTGGTAATCTCTAGGCTCCTCACGATTCGATTCGATTACGATTCAGTGGGCAATGATTATCGATGCATCTCGGTTCGTTTTTTTCTATATAGAGTTTTTTGTTCTTTACCATGTGACTACATGAAACAAATCTATGGCACCAAAATAGGTCCTAAAGTTTTGAGAACTAAAAACCCGTAACCAAAAATTTACATTTTGTAATAAAAACTGGTTTGTTAACAGAATATTTCTGTTTGTAATTGTCTATGTTGAGTTTGATATTCTTGGAAGTATCTGTTTTTGCTTTCTCTGCGACTTTTCTCCGTTGCGCTTCTCGAAGTCTCGCTTCGCTTCAAAAAGTTTCTCGCTTTTGACTTTTGGAGCTGATTTGACGGGGAGCGGGATCTAGGGAATCATTGGCTGCTTGAGTTAAGCTCCGCCCACCAGCTCATTCTACAGAGCAAAAGAACGACACTCTTTTACCCTGATTGAAAAATGGTGGGGAATAAATACAGGGAAGCTGTGTGTTTGTTTTCTCATATCAGCTAGTTTTAACAATTATACCTTTTAATAATGAGGCTTAGACCCTAACTGGAGATTAACTGCTAACTGGTTAATCTAGGTGGAGTGTTAACTTAACTTACCTCAGTTTAGTTAACCTTACGTAGCTCAATCACTTTGTGAAATGAAGGTCCTGTTCTGACAATGTCCTAACGTAGAACATTTATACATTTATACAAAGCTCCCTGCATAAAACAGCGTAAAGAAAGCAAAAACGAATACTTCAAGAATATTAAACTCAAAATAGACGTTAGAGCTCAGTTAGTGATGCTAAAGTTCTTGTGTAAGAACAGAAGCTGGTCTACACGTTCACATGCAAGTGTGCTTGATGCAAGTGTGAATCGATTATTGACATTTGTTAATCGATTCAGAATCGTTAAACGTCCGAATCGCGATGCATCGAAAATTCAAAATTTTCCCCCACCCCTACTATCATAGGTATCATACTACACCATGAAGCTAGATATAGAGGTGGCACTGCACTGCACTACTTACCAGAAGAAACCCTGGACTGCCAGACTGCCAAACTGCCAACGTTGGACCCTTGAACCCATAACACCTTGAAATGCTCTAAGTTTAAAGATATTCTTATCCAGGGGTCTACCCCAGAACAACTGGGTACAAGGCAGAAACACCCAGAATATGTTGTTAGTTGTTGTTAGGAGCACAGAGTCTATTAACAGAACACGATTATGTGAGGGGAGCATGAGACACTGGCAGAATTAATTGACCAAAAAGCCTGTGTAATTAGCCTGTATATTTTTAGTCTAGACTTAAAAATTGGGAGTTTCTGAGCAAACGTCAGGAGGTTATTAATCACAAGGCATTTTAGAGGAGCCCAATCAGTGGCATGTCTTTGTAAAGTGGAGGGACGTCTGAGTTATTGGGGAAATGCCATGAAGATATGGGAGAACATGACAAACTCTTGACTGTAGCAGACAACAAAGGTACTTGAAATTCTATTGTGATATATTGGGTCTATATACAAAGCTTTAATATACATGTGTCGACAAATCCAACTTAAATTTGAAGGCTTGAATAATTTGTATTTTATTTTAATTTTTTTTGTTGACACCATTTGGCAGACACACTTATTCAGATTAAATTACAACCCATATTGTTTACAAGGTACAATCCAAGCAATAATGGGATAAGACCTTAGCCCAAGTACCCCACCGTGGCAGCTTGGCAGTGCCCCAATTTGAACCCTGGAACAATCATGCCGATGCATTATCAGTTTGCTCTGTTTTGGGTTGTGTCTAGTGAAGCTTTTTCTCTGATTGGTCATTTACTGTATCACTATGTATTACTATGTTTGGCATCATTTATCAGTAGCTGTTAGTTTATCCGTGATGTTTTTATTATATACCTGCTATTAAATGACATGGCAAAAGGAAACAGTTGGGACCAGAATAAATTTTAACAAAAGAGATGCATGTCAGCCAATAAAAATCATGTCTCTCTCGGTATGATTGTTTTCCCTCCAGCGCTTCATTTCTAACTCTTTCAGCTCTCTCTCTTTCCATCCTCCTACTCCATCTGTCTCTAATCCCCCTCCAGATATGACTCTCTCCCTTAGAAGCGCTTACTTTTACCTCCTACACCCCACATCTCTCAATCAGTGCAAACTAAGGTCGGTCCTGCTCTGTATGATGTCACAGACAGGCGGTACAGTGAGTGGGCGCTGTTACCACCTTGCGTTCTAATGATCTGAAATGACCTGAATGTTGGCATGAATTGCTCATAAAAATAATATTGCAACTTGTAGTAAACGAGCACATTTTGTAATGACGGCAGAAAGGCAGGATATTCCAACAGGTAGATAGATAGATAGATAGATAGATAGATACTTTATTGATCCCCGGGGGGAAATTCAAGATTTACAAACATGTTGTACAACTGCACAGGATATAATTATATCATGATCTGGTGCTTCTGTCTTTACAAGTCATACCTCATACAGCAAGGTGAAAAACCCGTGACTCTATTTTAACATTACATTCCCACTTTACACCTGTGAACGGTGATTAATGGCTGCACTGGGATTGACCGATAACCCAAATAATATCAGTTTTGTGGTGTGTGTATGATGACCCAATTCCGCTGATGAATGGTAGAGGGATATTGATTTTTGGTAGATTGATATTGATGGATGGAGGCTTTTGTGCCTAATTGCACAAATCCTGTTACGAATGCCTCATGTGAGCAGTGAATACAGAGGAAACATCTCTGAAGCATTAAGAAATTATTCTACACATCTGTATTAATCTGCTGCTTCTCTGACCATTGCAGGACAGCATTTATTAGAGCATTTAATTAAATAAATGTATTGGTAATTTTTATCATTACAATCAGTTTTAGTGTTGTCAATTCACTCCCACATGCACACAACTCTGAACTAGAGCTGAGCAAGTAATCAAAAATTACTTGAACTGACATTAAGAACAATTAACCGATATAATTTTGGCCTTTTATTATTTTATTTTTTCCCCCATTTTGTCTATATCATATACAGTGTTTCCTTGCCACTTTGCAGTTAACCTTTTTTTTATATATATATTAATGGAAAAAGTTTTGCAAAACTTTTACTTTAAAAAAATATAATACAAAATATAGGAAAATATATTAAATATATGAATTCTAACAATAAAGGAATGTTATTAATGATAAAATCTGATGATTTACAGTAAATAGCTGTTGTAGCTACACAATGTGTAGGATATTTTGGTGCTGTAAGCT
>JAVSBV010040327.1:0-11285 GCA_033117975.1 Parotocinclus spilosoma
GCTGAGCCATAACATTATAAGTATCTACATATAAGTATGCATCACTTAAAATCCATAACACATCTAAACGTATACCAT
This sequence comes from Parotocinclus spilosoma, assembly GCA_033117975.1. NCBI lineage: Eukaryota > Metazoa > Chordata > Actinopteri > Siluriformes > Loricariidae > Parotocinclus > Parotocinclus spilosoma. The sequence continues at coordinate 79 of JAVSBV010040327.1, forward strand.
ATTATTTGTCATCATATATTATACTAGGCAATGCTATATGGAATACTGTAGTGTACAAACAATGACCCTAAAGCCAATATACTCCCATACACTAAATGCCATGGATTGATTTTCTATTTAAGAAGTGCAAATCTTACATCAGTGCAATGCAGAGCTATGATTCAACAAGCCCCCCCTTGCCCCATGCACTCACTAAATCTCTCTCTCTCTCTCTCTCTCTCTCTTTCTCTTTCTCAGAAGAGAGTAGGGAACTGAGAGCCTGCAGAAACTGAGAGGCTATGAGAATGAAGCACATGTACTTTGTTTACTACAGCAGTTAATTTATCTAGAAAGGTAATGCTCTTACAGGGTATGTATTATTTGGATGGGAGATCATACTCAGCATCTCCTCTTTTTAAGCATAACATGCATTCTAGAATAGCAGTACAAGTTCTACTGTTTCCCTATTGTTACAGTGTTTGCGGAGCCCTGTATCACCTTTTAATCAGGCGCCATATGTGACTTAGTCATGTTGATTTAATGAGCCTTTGTTACCACTAAATGGGCAGCACAGTAGTGTAATGGGCAGCACTGTTGCCTCAGAGCTCCAAGAGCCCTAGTTCGATCCTGACCTCAGACTTTGCATGTATGCAGTTTCCATGTTCTCCCTGTTTCCGCATGGGTTTTAGCTTAATTGGTGTGAGTGCATTTGACGATTGTACAGCCATCACTGCTGACGTGATAAACAAATAATAATAAACTACCTCCAAATGATAACAGACGAGACGCAATTCATACGCAAGGCAAAACAGTTTAGAGGATTACTTTCAGTATGATAAGATAAATGTCAATACATCAGTCAGTGACATTTTATGATTTGCATACATTGGGTTGACCTAATCGTCATGGCATGTATTGTAAATCTGATCGGTCACTGCTGATCTTAAGCCCGCAGGCTTTCAGCTCTATGGTTGGATTGTAAAACGCTTAGACTAAAGTGTCAGTGAAATAAGTAAAACAAATGAAGCACACACCATTTTCATAGGAAAAGTAACATCTGGAAAAGGCAGACATCATTAAATTTTGAAAAGCCAGAGCCACAGTCTACAAACTGCTGAATCAAAATGGATGAGTCTGATTACCTCATTACTTGCTCTCAGAAGCATGCACTCCAGACTAATGGTTCAGTTTTAAAAGACACTGTGAGCTGCAAAAGCAGATGATTGCAGGTAAATAGCATTCAACACATAAGCAACACACGTTTACTACATTATCCCTACCACATCAGTAAAGAGGATTGTGTTACTTGGTACTGCATATGATAGTGGTGCACCTACATGTAGTAATAATTCTAATATAAGAATCAGATACCTTAAATAAATTCAGCACTAGCAATCCATGTTTGCTAATTTCATTAAACACTTGTTTGAATGTTAGCTGTAACACGATCATGTACTGAAACAGAGATTGCACTTTGTTGTTAATTCCACCCTTGTATTTTTCATGTGTCATCATGCAGCATGTTATGTATTCATTTAATGCTTACAAATAACATGTGGCACACCACCCAGAGTCCCAGTGGCCAGGTCAGGCGTCACGGGTGTGCGATCATGATTGCCTGTGCCTGAGGGAAAGCGAGTCTGGTCAAAGGATAATCCCCTGGCACTACAAGAGAAACCCTTTCCTGCCCTTGCAATTGTCTGGCAACGGACCTGTCCAATGCACAGTTTTGCTTGTGTTTTGTGTTGTTAAGAACATGTGCTGTACCCATACACCCATACCAAAAAATGATACTGAAACTTTACATAAAACCTGATTAAAGCCCTTCCAGGCAATGACTTGGCACTTGCATATCCAGTTCCTAGGCGATGGCACCGTTTTATTCAAATTCCTCTAAAGACCCATTTTAGCAGAATTACCTGTGTGTTAGATTAGGAGCTAATACAACACAAACTAGAAAAGGTACAGCTCTACAATGAGGTTAGATTTCAGTATTCTGCTGTGACAGCAGAATATGTTGTGTCTTCTAATTTCAGACAAGGCATCCTCCATTAAAATATGGATTTGGTAAAAGTCCAGTAATCTAGTATTTAAGTAAAACTGATTTAAACTGTGTGTGGTTCAGTAAAGCATGCACAGATACAGATATAGACTATCTGACCAGATTTCACCCTGTACCATATGTTAGAGAGACATATTTTTATATTTCACTATCGCTTTACAGTATCACTTTTCAGGACTGCTTTGAGATAAGCCTAACCACAAGTACTTGCACAACATTAATGGTGTGTATTGCACATCTCAGATTACTGTGCTGATATGGCTTAAAATCAGTGTAATTATTTAAGCAAATGCATTTATGTTGCTGGACCTCTTTGAGCAACTTAGATTGGAACAACAAAGAATGGAAATATTTAGATAACCTTTACACGTCTGTCAGAAACTCATTTGACGGTCTTAAAGATCACTTGTGGGATTTGCTGTGACATAACTGCTGAAATAATCAATTAATTTATTTTATACCTAATTAGTTTATACCATTCAGTACTCTGCAGTACTCTTCTGATAGCTTTTTCTCTCTGATGTGTCACAATAATAGTAATGATGCACAATATGCAAGTGACTGATAGTCACTATTATTTGCTGATATATGGAATTTTTTAGTTGAGGTCATTGGTCTGACATTAGACTTTTAGCTGATACTACAACTGATATTTAAATATTTCTTTGGTTTTCTCTTAGCTATTGTTCATCAAGCAAACTGCAAATCTGATAATTTTTCACATTTATATTTATATATTTATATTTTTCACATAAAAACATTTATATTCTTTCTTGGGACTTCTTAGTCATAAGCTTTCTAATAAAGTTAATTGTTCTTATTGTACCTGGAGCAATCAAGACTAAATAATATTCTGACCTTTTTTTTAAAGAAACATTTGAACTGCTTTTTTCAGTAATCCTCATGGTTGATTTACCGGTTTTATTGCTATGTAAATTAATTACTGAATCAGTTTTTAAAAGCAGTTCATTTGACAAGCTGTCTTTGAAAAGTTAGATACATCCAAGAAATACTATGATAACACCACTTCGAAAGCCACTTGTCTCTTCTTTAATAATATAAGCATTAATGCATGATATTATCTACTGGTCAGCAGTAAGTTTGGCAAAATAGCCAAATCATCCAATTTGAAGTGCTTCTTTCTTTTTCCATGTTGTGTATTGAACTAATTTGAGTCCATAGGATTGAGGTTGGGAATTGGAATTAAATGAACAGAACACCAGGTTTCCTCAATAGGTGTTTTGATTATGATTGTGTCTCTATATCCAATGTGGATGCAGGCATTGTTAACCTAGAAAATACCATCAGTACAGAAATGTTCCTTCATACTGACAAGATGTTCTAATGTTATTTCTATTCATTATTAGTGACTCTTCTCTGTATGAGGACAGGTGGACCCAAACTATCCACTGGACAGAATCTACTGGACACTGCTTTTCCTTTCATTTGTCATCAGTCTGTACATAACAAAGAGAAAATAGATTTACCCCCAAGGGTACCAATAACAGTCATTTTGTTCTGAGATTGAAAGAACACTGTGTGCTGTGCTTCCTGTCTATCATGCATAATGTTATTTCTCACTTCTCTGTGCATCCTCTAGCTGCTGAGAAAGGAATTACTGTAGTCCCAGTACCACTTAACATTAAGGTTTGTAGTGGATGAATAAAAGTAATAATAATAATAATAATAATAATAATAATAATAATAATAATAATAATAATAATAATAATAATAAGCTAGCCAATAAGAACAAATGTTGTATTAAATGTAAATGCTTTTGGTTTATAGAATTTACAAATGGGCTTCCTGACAGATTTCTGAACAAATACTCCCATTAGAGATTTAATGGGTGATCTCTCAAAACAGGTATAATAATAATAATAATAATAATAATAATAATAATAATAATAATATAATCATAATTCTTAATACAAAAACAAGAATCCAGTATTATCACCAAAAGGGAGATGAGACTGCATACAGAGATCAGAGCCTTATCAGAGTGGCGCTCTGACAACAACCTCTCACTAAACGTCAGCAAAACAAAGGAGTCACTGGTGGAAGAACATTCTCCTGAGCATATCAACAGAACTGTAGTGCTAAGTCAGAAGTTTCTGGTTACTTAAATTTCAGATCAAAGTTGGACCCTCCAAACCAACCCCATCATAAGGTCAGTTAGACAATGAGTACCTTTAAACATAAACATAAACATGTGCTTAACAATCCAAATACATATAGAAAGCCAAATTTTGTTAGCAGGCCAAACAACCAGTATACATGCACATGAGTAATCAGATAATGGGAAACCTTTGGGATTACATGACACAGGTAATAATAGGATTTCTAAATTGCAACCACTCAAAAATATGATGTGGCATAAACTTCAAACTTTAATATCAAATAATCTAATTCTATACTGCGTTTGGGTCCCCACAAAATGGTCGATAGCCATTTAGCGGTTGCTGCATTAAATCCCAGTGTTGCCAGATCCTGTGAGTTTAAAAAAAGCAGCCACTTCTATGGAAACTAAAGTCAAAGACCTAGATCAGAGTATGTTGTATACATGACCGCTAGTCAAATAATATACATGCAGAAATAAGAATATTGATTGAATTATTAAGTGCATGTAAAGACACTACTTCTTGTGGAGGCTTAAACAGTTTGGTTTGACTTTTCTGTCCTCACAATCGTCTATCACGGCACATGGGCATCCTGACTGATTGTGTTGCAGCATGGTATGGCAGCTATGCCATCCACGGTTGCAAAGCTCTCCAGAGAGTAATGAGCACTGCTGAACACCTCACACAGAATTCATTCCTAGTTCTGAAAGACACATACAGATCATGGTTCCTGAAAAAAGCTCACTGGATAACCACAGACTGCAGCCATGTAACAGATGCTACAGTCTAGCACAATCAGACTCAGGAACAGATTCTCCCAACAGGCCAGTCACTAGTACTCTTGCACATCCCCTATTATAAGCCACTTTACTATGTACATGTACTATTTAGTGTACATTACTGTGTATATTGGATTAGATGCACCAATGTTTTAGGAACGGTATAATGACCATGTATCATAATTTCTCAGTCTTTATTAGAATACAAGGAATACAGGATGTACATCCAGAGAGCACAGGGAACTTGCATATAGTACTGGGTGGCACCATGGCTCAGTGGGTAGCACTGTCACTTCACAGTAAGAAGATCCTGGGATCAGTGGTCTGGGTCCTTTCTGTGTGGAGTTTGCATGTTCTCCCCATGTCCATGTGGGCTTTCTCCAGGTACACCAATTTCTTCCCACTGTCTAAAGATGTGTTAGGTTAACTGGTGTCTCTGAAGTGTCCTTAGTGTGTTTATGTGCCCCATGATGATTTGGTGCTCTGGATGAGGTAGTTCCTGCCTTGAGCCGACTCCTATTACTCTGTCCCACATGTCCCATCTGTTAGCTTCACTGGGATGCCAAGTTGACCTTTCCACAGTCCAAAGAAGCCTGATTAAGAAAGTTATTTTTGTCAGAGCAGGCGCCAAAAAACAGCGTGAAAAGGCTAAGATAAATCTCACAAAGATTCGAATGAAAATCAGCAGAAAATAGTATTACGGAATGACAAATCCAAGTTAGATTTTTTATTATATAGGCTTTATAATATGGCTAAAACAATAAATTTGGGTGCCTAAAGATTTTGCAAATTACCGAACATAAATTTCACCTGATGAATGTTTGTAACTACACTGCTCAAAAAATGAGAGGATATTTCATTATTATTCAATTATATTTCAAATTTTGTGAACAGAATATTTTGACGTCACCTCAAGCCTAAGTAAGTTAAAAACTGCTGTTAAAGTGAAATTTTATCTTCAAAATAACTTCATTACTTTTATGCATTTTATTCCCAGAGTCTCACTATGACCAATTCATTTTTATGCCCATGAGATAATGCGCACATGACAAATACCACACTTTGACTTTACTTTAAAAACCATGGCCATATTTGACCATTGGCTATTTGGGATGATGGTTGTTTTTTTAAGATAGCAGTTTCCAAGGACAATATTATGGAAAGGTAATGTTTCTTTGTACTGCAGTGGGATGAGTGCCGGTATTCAGGGATGTTGACGAGCAGCAGTTTAAGGCAGACAGCTGAGCAGCATCAGAAATCTGACCCCACAGTAGCATGGCGTCTCTTTATTTCAACAAAAATCAATAAACATGAAGGGCACTTTGTGTGTGTGTGTGTGTGTGTGTGTGCATTTGGATAGGGTGGGAGTCAGGGCAGACTGCTTAGGCTGCCCTTACATAACCTTGGTGTGTGTCCCAGGAGGATCTCACCCTCCCTTTCCCATACAGCCTAACCTTGCCCTGTTAGTCCGACAGACAGATCAAGAGTATCGATACCAGCCTGCTGATCCCTCCCTATATACCATCCCCCTACAGTAGAGCGTAGTACAAACACAACCATTCCATGAAAATGTGGTCCTTTTAAAATAACTTCCTCACATAACACACAATTAAAAAGGGGTTGTTGAGCAAAGTGCTGCTTGCATAAATAAACTCACATACTCTGCAACTTACAAGATTTTCCATAATCATGCTTTAAACCCAGAGCCAAAGCTTGCGTAGACAGATAAGACCCACGTCAGGTTTATAAACCCTTGCTGTGAATCACTGTTATGACTATACTCTATACACAGCACTGCTCTCCATCTGAACTGTCTGGCTCCTTAAAATACAAACTTAATCATCTATTACATCCGTCACCCTGGGAATCCCCCACAGCTGTCAAACTCAAGGGGCGGAAGTTTTTTCCTGGGTGTGTGTTATGCTGTTAGAGCCACGCCGAAACCCCCCAAATCAGGCTCAGCTGATTCACGTTTGTTTGTTCTCCCAAGGCATGCCTGACTAAGCATAAGTACAGAACATCCTGGTCTGTCCACAAAGACTTATCTGCAGATAAAATCACCCCAAAACAGACATAACACTTAGCTCCTACAACTTGTAATCACAACGCATTTACATTGTTATGTTATGAATTATTGGTAAACAATGTTCTGAAAGTTGAAGCATAAAAACACAGTCAGGGATGAGTAGTCATGGCTTTATCATGGTTACAGTAATGAAGGGAGTGAGGCAAGTCTGTTGATATACAGTCATCTCTCTCCTTAAGAAATACAAGGACACAAACACACAAATTCACAGGTCCAACACAGTACGAGTGTCTGTACATCAGTTTGCTTCTTGTCGTAGCTGACACAGATTTTCACACAAATATCTTGATATGACACAAGTATACATTTTGACAAAAAGTTTGTGGATAACTGATACAAAGGTAGCATGCTTTACACAAGTACAACCTCTGTAAGATGTTGTTAGACTTGTCGGAGGCTTCTCAGCTATTGAATCCCTATTTATAAAGTGCCTAATGTTGTATAAATGTGCTGTGCAAAAGTCTTAGGCCAATATTATATTAGATATACCACTGATTTAGCATTTTATATATAATCAGTACACAGTGATTCAGATTCCCCATAGCCCTTGCTTAGTGAGTCCTCTTAGCTTTCAGGCTACGCAGTTAGCATTAGCAGCTAGCACCATCCATGCTCCATGACTCACTAATTGAAATGACATTTGTAATAGTTTACTATAAAATAAGCTTTGCTTTATTGATTTTGGCCAACTGTAGGTTCTTATAAGTGTTGTAAATGTTAATATGTAATAAGCTATGCTATGGTACAGCATGGTATATCAGTTCATGGTACATTTAACTTATGAATTTTGTCGGAAAATATCCCCATTGGTAATAAGGGAGCACATGTACAATACAACTCCATTAACGCATTTTTAAAAAATTCTGCATTAATAGGTTTTCTGGGGTTCAGGAACAGATTAGTTCACTTTACACTATTCCTTATGGGAAAATTTGCTCAGTACTCATAATTTTCAAAACTTGACAAGCATTCTGGAACTTGATCAGGAATGGTCTTCTTGGAAGGGTAGCAGTCAAGAAACGACTTTTTTAAAATAAGGGGAACAGAGTAAAATAAAATATATATTATTATATGAAAATAGTGTTATGCAGCGATGAATCCAAGTTTCTGAACACTTTTTTGCTCCAATCATCAGCAATATGTTATAAATAGTGATTATACTATTTCTAAAAACAATACATCTAATGTTGGAACACAGTATTTGCACAGTACTGTAGTTGCATGTTTAATTACTAACCACCCCCCCCCAAGTGCAGATGGTGCAAGTGAAATATACAAAAACACTATTTTCTACATACATTTTACAATATAGTCTAATCTATGTAAACAGTTCATTCTAACAAACTGCTAAATACAAAAACACATGACTACAGTCACTACTACAGTCCTCTATTTGTCTTTAGTCATCAGCATTACAGTTTTTATTACACAAGAACAATGTGTATTACACAAGTTTGTTAGTCATGAATGTTGTAACCATGCTAAAGACATTTGAGGTTTGAAAACTACACAATTTACTAAAAAACAAAAATGTCTTTGTCAATATACTGTAGTTCTGATTTTACTTTCAAAACATTCAGTTTCGATTTTAATTTGAAATGCAGTTTAGAAATAGTGTAGTTCTGTAGTTTCTTATTTGCTTATATATATTTTTACAGACAGTATAAACAGTGGTAGTGGACTCAGACCTATTTCTGTAGTCTACGGAATGAAGATCAGTGCCCAGGGGCAAAAAGCGCTAGCCCATTTTTAATGGGGTGCAATGCAGCTGACAACTTGATAGTAGCCGGGGGGAAATGAGATGTCAACAACGGCATTCATCTGGGGAGGCACAGAGTGAGTGAGCTCCTCTGATCTATACTGTAGTCCTGGTCTGTTTTCTTCTCCAGTAAAGAAACTGGCTAAGGCTCATAAAACAACTCGACTTTCAATCAGAGAATCAGCACCATGCCTAGGAAGACCATTTACTGTAGTACAAAACAACAACAACTGAGGCACTACATGTTTGAAAATGTGTGTGTCAAAACATTTCAACACAACGCCTAACTATATTGGTGGAACGAGTTTTTGTTGTCTTTCTCCTTACAACCCTAAAATGCACACGTGTCGTTCAGTGTTCATCTCATGGTCAGATCATATGCTTTTCAGCTGCTCAAACTGCACAAAATCTGAGCTGCCTTATGTACATCGCCTATAAAGCCAACAGTAACCAACTTACACTGCTCACAAAAATTAGGTGATATTTCAAAATGAATATGAAGAGGATCCCCCAAGAACTGCTGGACAATCTGATCCTGTACATGCCCCATCACTATCATTGTGTTTTTCCAGTCCTGGGTGAACATACACCCTACTGAATCAACATACGGCACTCTCGGCCAGTTTGACATGCTTCTGTTCACCCCCGTGAATATATCACTTGCCACTCAATCATGTATCCAAATGCATAATTGAACAGCTTGACTTTTCATTTGCTGATCCTCTTATTTAAAGAACTAAAATCAAATGCTAAAATGCTACTTATGGGGAGCAGTGAATTTGGATTCAAATAAGCATATTTGATAAACAGACATACTGCCCACATGAAAACCTATTTAAGTACTTACTCGGCATACTGCTCTTGTATCACTTTTAAACTATGCACAGCATAAACACATGGTAGTCAATTTACTTTACATAATAACCCAAGAAACACACTGATATAACAGTAAAACAAAAAAATGCAGTCCTGGAAACCACTCGTGATCTCTATTTAGATAAACACTGTTTTTTGTTGTTGATTTTTTTTAAACATGAGCGAGTGTGGTCTGAAGCATGCAAGTGGTCACATACAAAGTTCTCTTTATACCTCCCAGAGGCAAAATTAAAGACAGTATCCCATATAAGCACTACCAGTGAGCAGCTTATGATGGGCAGCAATCACTCCCTTTCTTTAACAAAACAAAAGCGGGAGGAAAAAAAAAAAATCAATAAACCTTTCAGACACTGCATCCATTTGGCAGGCTCACTGCAGCCTAACTTTCTCAAATAACAGAGATGAGAAGCATTGGGGGATAAAAGAGCAACAAATGATGATATCATGTTGCCTTTTATTGTATTCTATCTGCCATTTTCATCAAGCCAGTGAGAACATTAGCATGGGCCTCTAGAGGAGGAATTGCCACTGTTTAAATTCCTAACTATTTTTATATCCTAATCACTTTAAATATGATGCATCTTGGAAAAATACTTAGCCTAGCTGTTTTCTTCCCTAATGAAAGGTCTGAGGCATCTGAAACACAGCTTATTTTCAGAAAGGCCTTGATAATTAGCCTCTCATTTGAAACTGGAACATATGAGCATGAAGGGACAAGAAGAAAGGACAGTGGTTCATTAAAATATGACTTAAACAAAGCGAAGATCAAGTGGTGCAGAGCACAAGCTACACAGACAAGTCCTGATAAAAACTTTTATGATTTGTAAACAGTGGTAAAGAAACTTCTCCTTGGCCTGGAATGTGCATAACTCTTTCATGACCGAGTGATATATTATAAAGAGGAATCTCAGATCTACTAGTGTGCTTGTGCTCTGTTCTGAGTCCTGAAAATCTATCATGGTATTTACACTTTTTTTGTACTGTGGAATCAGTGGGACGTTACAAACTCCATACCAAAAAAAAAATATGTATCAAGCATATATTTTGTATTCATTACATTTAACACTATTTCGGTACCAAACTATACGCATTTAAACAGGGAGTGTGCACTTGTGACAAAATGCCACATAAGCATAAAGAAAGTCACACTGGATAACAACAATAAGTTTAATGTTGGGTTATTTTTTTTAATTATTTGTTACTTCAAATTTGAAATTCAATTTTACTTTAGAGATAAATGCTTGATTATTCATTGAACTTAATTAATCATTAATCTTAGTCAGACCTGGTTGTGCTCGTTAAAACAGTCCCAACTACAGCAACAGAAAGATCATCGTCATAATCACATAAATCATAGTTCACATAAATTGTGGCCTGAGGTGCAGTCTTCATGATCCCACTGTTTGTTTGTCAGTCACACGCTGTATTTTAGTCTCATGTGGACTTCTGTTCAAGAATTTATGTGAACCTATATTTACATTTACAGCATTTAGCAGACACCCTTATCCAGAGCAACTTACAACTGATACAGTCTTACAATTCACGC
>JAVSBV010040348.1:0-11284 GCA_033117975.1 Parotocinclus spilosoma
TGTGTGTGTGTGTGTGTGTGTGTGTGTGTGTGTGTGTGTGTGTGTGTGTGTGTGTGTGTGTGTGTGTGTGTAAGTAATACGGAGGCTCTGACTAAATCAGGTGCTCTTAGCAAAAATGAACTTCATTGACTAAACTTTTACAAAACTAAGATATTAAATTGGATATTTAAAATTTTAAATATATATTTTTAAGTTGGTTGAAATTTGACGAAGTTATGACTTTTCGACTTTTCAGACATTTGCATGCCATCATTGGATAGGCTGTTTGAACTAAATTGATTCATTCAACATGCATATTTTTATATAAATGTTGTAACCTTTTACACTTTTCATTGTTCTTTGGCTTTTTTCTGAATAAATACTTTCACATAAATACACAATCATGGTTTAAAAGCAACCGTTGAGTTGAAATGTTGATCTAGGGTCACATATATTTGCACACTGCTACCTGCTGCACTGCAATTCCCCCACCATACAAAACAGCAGATGGTAATATAAACCCACCTCAGATAACAAACCAATTATATAAAAATGCAGTTTTAAACAGGGGTGTGTGTTTGGGGTTTTAGTAAGGCAGTGCAATGAATGTACAGCACTGTGTTACTGGCAGCACAGTAGTAAAATGCAGAATCTGACTGCTGGAGACGAGAGATGGTTAGTTTTCCATCTAGTGCACTCTTTCTGGCCATTTGAAACTTTTCCTTGAATCCATCTTCATAGGTTGGAGTGCCTGAAGCATATCCATACGTGATCAGGGATAAAGCTGTACTGTCACTTTTTTGTTGATACCACAGCATAAGCACAAGGCTACTGTCGTCATGTTTACACTGGATTGTTATTTCTTCTGTTTCTCTACATAGGAGTGATGAGATCTGTTGAACGTTTACACAGTGTCCCGTTCCTGTAAAGAAAAAGGAATGAAAAATGTGTAATATTAAATAGACAATAAAAGCAGCACTTAATTGTTAGCAAAGTTATACCAAGAAACAAAGCGAGGAACACACAGAGTGCACAAACACCATTCATCTTTCTGATACACAGCTTAACTTTGTCATTATAACACTTTGACCTGATTTTGGAGGGGAGGAGCTTCTCTTAACTGTATCAAGAAACCTTAAATAGTCACAAAAAAACACTATTTAGTTGCGCAAGTTGTAGCTCCTGCTTGTTTTGAAAATATATCTAGATGGACACCAACCATTTGATTGTCCCATGCATTCCCCATCCTTCTCTACTTTGTGAAATAGGCAAACCTGTGTGGCAATGGTGTAAAACTGGAGGGCAAAAAATGTCTACATGTTGACTTACTTTGTGTTTTGATGAATTTTGTAATAGATGCATTCTTAAAAAAGTAATACACAGGTGCAGAAACCCTGGGACCCCATTCGTGAGAAAATGATCTCCGCCATTATTATCCCTCTAAATACAACTATATAATTTAGAGTAATATACAACAGATTATAGAATGCTCTACCTCCTGTTTTAAGGCACTCTTTCACACTTTCACATTTTAAGTCGGGTCTTTTTAGACCTGCCTATAACTCATGATTGCAAATACCATTTCCCGGTTTTATTGTTTTATTACTATTTTTGTCTTATTTTACTCCATGTAAGGTGACCTTGAGTGTCAAAAAGGTGCCATCAAATAAAATGCATTATTATTATTATTATTATTATTATTAACAGTCTGCATTGAAAGAACTGCGATCATAACCAGGGGCGTAGCAGCAAATTCTTGGCCATGTACATTCTCATTGTCAGTGGGCCCCTATCCATGCTAGTACATGAGGAACACAAAAAAAAATTTGGATTTTCATGGACCCCTCTCCTACTCGGGCCCTGGGTAGTCAGGTCCACTTTTCCACCCACTACCACGTCCATGATCATAAGCAAAACTCACACATTTTATTTTATACTCTTACAACTGATATTACAACTACAAAATTATTGTACATTATTACGTAGCCCTACACTGTATGGCATAATTGTCCATAGCTTGTTTACAAGCAGCTAAAATAAGTAAATATTTACTTAGTTTGGTTATTCATTGAAAGTATTTTTTCTTTTTCTTTTTTGCTCTAATAACTCTGCTTAAATATCTAAATTATTCTTGTGAATTTAATGTTGCAGACTCTGAAATTAAGCAAGTAACATATTGATGAATAATAAAAAAAAACATCTTCATGATGGATCTCAATTAAAATTCTGGTAGATGAAATCCCATCTGATTCATTGTACTGTACGTAAAAATTATACTTATATAGTCTGCCATCTACAGGCCATTACTGGTATAGTTAAACAAAACATGTAATGTGAATTTTGACAGTAGAACCATGAAGTAGTCATTTCACCATCAAAAATTCATAGTAGAACTGTGCACATTAAAACTGTCAATCGATTTACAGTTTTACTATGAAATGTCACAGTACATATTTTTCTGGGAATACCTGTAGTCTTTATATACAGTACATTTAATATAGCAATACTTTTGTAGCACTGTTGGTATATTTCTGCTATAACTTGAGAAAGTCTAGAAATTGCTTCATTTTGTTTGGTTGGAACAGCTTCATCCACTGACCTACAATGAGCAGCAAATATATTTCCAATAATGTACATGGTTTGAGTCTCAGACATAACTCAATTACATTGCCTTTATTCTCTTACAGATGTAATGAGTTGCTCTTCCATGCATAAGTACACTTCCTCCTATCCTCCAAATGTTCTGAAAGTACAGTCTGTTCTCAGACAAGAGGGGAAATTGTAATGAGTCCAACAAGCTACACTATGGTGTTCCTGGCAGCACAGTAATATAATGTGAAGTATGGCTGCTGGGGACTTGAGATGGTCACTGGTTTTCATCCAGTGGACTCTTCCTGTTCATTTTAAACAATTACCTAAATCTGTTTTCCTATGATGGCTAGTATCCGTAAGTGTTCGGATAGAAAGCTGCTGTCATTCTTTCTTGATACCACATCACAAAGGTCAAGCCACTGTCTGTATGTCTACACTGGAGTAGCTTCTGTTTCTTCTGAGGAGAACTGATGAAACTGTACATAGTAGGTCTTTTTTAAAATAAGGCAATAAAATATTAATGATTCCATAATATAGCTAATGTCAAGGTGATGAGTGATCAATAAACTTAGTCCTAGCAAAGACGAAAATGAGGAACACACACCGTACGCACCAAACAAACGTCTAATACAAACTTCTATTGCATTACTAATAATAACTCATTCATAAGCCTTAATACCTTTCCATGTAGGTAAAGAAAGCAGAGCTCCTTCAACCAAACAATAAAACCATTAAAGAACCCTTAATTTAAAGAACCTCAACCACAAAGGATACCTGAATAAGCTAAACCTGGACTCATTTGGGAGACAATTGATCTCTTTGCATAGAATGAAGTTTTTGCTTAGAATTCCGCCCTACAAACACATCGGTATTTGGTAGATGGCTTTCTCATTTGGCTTCTAGACAAAGGTCATTTTAGAGTTAGTAATATATTTACCTTGAGAAAATGTGTTTCAGATGGTCCTATGTTTCAAACCAATGGGGAAACCCACCAGAGATGGGTGTCACATGTTCCTGCAGCATTAAAACAGCAGCCAAATAAACCCACATCAGATAACAAACCAGTATTATAAAGCTGCAGTGTGAAGTAGGGTCTGCCTATGTCATCTGGTGTGCTTGGGGTTATTAGTAAAGTAGTTATATAAAAATGCAGCACTGTGCAATTTTGGCAGCACAGTAATAAAAAGCAGAGACTGACTGTTGGAGATTAGAGATGGTCAGATTTCCATCCAGTGCACTCCTTCTGGTCAGTGTAAACCGTTCCTTATATCCATCTTCATAGGTTGGGCTACTTGAAGAATATCCATAAGTAATCAGAGATAGAGATGTGCTGTCACTCTTTTGTTGATACCACAACATAAGTGTCAACGTACTGTCATCGTGTTGACACTGAATTGTTATGTTTTTGAATTCCTTGGTGATTAATGACGGAATCTGTTGAATATTTACACAGCTTACACTACCTGTTAAAGAAAATGAGCAAAAAAAAATGAGAGGTTGAAATGCTACACCGTTTGCCCTATTAGTTAAAGAAAGTCATTGAAAACATGAAAACCATTGCAATACAAAACATCAGTAATCAATAATCTTTTTCCAAATGTCATACCAAAGCACCAAATGAAGAGAACACAGAGTCCACGAGCAACAAACATCATTCTGTTACATATCTCGGATATATAAGATATATCAGTCATTTGCTTTGCGTTTATATTGGTACAGATGGGCGGAGCATGTTCTCTAGTCTGTAAAAGCATTAAACTTCATGCTTTATATGTATCTTTGCAATTATAGGTTTACAATTATTTGTTTTCATATGTGAGTAGCATGCTGTTCATCTCATCATGTTTAGTCACTCTGAATAACGGACTCTACTAGATGCTGTAAATGTTTACATTGCTTGGTTGTAATGGCTTGGAGATGATGGGACTGTGGTGGAGTAGCCAGTCCAGGGCTACCAAGCTGCCACTGTTGAATCCTTGAGCAAAGCCCTCAAGAAAGAAGTTGTGATTAACCTACTTGACTGCCTGTGACACGCAAAATACACATTTCCAGACTACCTGCTGTCTGCTTGTTTCCTATAGGCTCTTCATGTTCCTGTCACATTCCAAAGACATAAATCAGGTCATCTGGTATCTGGTACCATGACTAGACGATGAAAGCAGTCACTAAACTAGAGAAGAGTCATGGTGTTCATGAGAAATGCCAAGTTTTAAAAACCTCAAGATAACAATCAGCATATAAACCCTCAGGTGAAGCAGGGGCTGTGTGTAATCACATGCATTTAGGTTTTTAGTAAGGTGGTTATATTGGGTACAACGCTGTGCAACTTTGGCAGCACAGTAATAAACAGCAGAGTCTGACTGCAGAAGATTAGATATCATCAAAGTTCCTTCCTCAGTTCTATGTCTAATCAGTTTGAATCGATCCTTAAATTCAGCTTCGTGGTTTGGCTCACTTGTGCCGTAGCTGTATCCGATCAGCGACAAAACTGTACTGCTACTTTTCTGCTGATACCATAGCATGACTAACAAGCTACTGTCATCATGGCTACATTTCATTGTTATGTTGTCCTTTTCATTTGCTAAGAGTGATGGCGCCTGTTGGAATGTTACACAGTTTGCCTTTCCTGTTGAAGTAAGAAACATATTATTAAAAATAGGGTAAAAGCATTGTCCTCAACAAAAATAAAACAATGCATTTTAGCAATGGCATACCAAAATATAAAAGAAGAAACACACAGACACCACAAGTGTACATCCTTGTGATAAATAGCTTTACTGATTCAGTTACTATCACATTCACGCTGCCTTTGTCCCGTTACAGAGACTGGGTGTGTCAAAACAGGAGAGGAAACGAACGTCAAACCTTGGTTGCAGTTTATTATAATATTAAAACCACGATTTGCTTAGTGTACTCATTTTTTCAGGGCCTTCCCTAATGTGTGTCATGTGACCTCAAATTCAATCCCTTGATCCAGGACCATAGACTCAGTCTCTGGTGAGGTGGAACACAAATATACACATTTACAGAGTCATAGTCATATTCATATATTCACATTGTTAAATTCATATATACATATTTATGGGCGCTAGGAACCATTTCCAAACCACTTTGTGCTTTTTAGTAAGAATTCCAGTATCCCTGACAGCTATGGTGCAAGGGTCCATAAGAAGTGGTGTAGTTCAAAAATGTTTGTGGAGTATATTAAGAGGACAGAGGGCTCAGGATAAATAGTTTTTACACAAAATGTGATCTAATAAAATACACAAGTTAAATTGATCAGATCTGTATTTCAATTAAATGTTTATCTCCAAATCTGATCTGTAACTTGAGACACTCTTGAGACACCAAAACTTGCATCATCCTACATGGATCCCCTTTGACCCTTTTCTCTTTCCACAGCCAGTTGCTTAATTACAGGCTACTGTGCATCCACTGTTTAAACCCTACTGCTCTACCTCTGTATTGGGCTTCGTTGTCATTCATTCTGTTTGTTTGTTGCTGTTGGTCTTATGATTCAAAATATGTTCATTTTTTTCTAAATGAAAAATCCCATAATTTTAGTGATCAGTGTAGTCTTATGGTAAGATCAGTCTCTAAAGAGCCAGTGGTGGCAGCTTGGCAGAGGCGGAATTTGAACCTGGGACCTTCCGGTCCATATACCTTAACCACTAGGTTACCACAGTCGAACAAGTACAGTTGTTAAATATACTGGAGCTCTGTCACGGTGTTCATAAGAAACAGCAAGTATTAAAACCTAATCAGATAAAAGCCACAATATAAACCCCTGGTTTGAGGTTGGAGTGTTTGAGGGTTTTAGTAGGGTGCTTGCGTAAGGTAGAGGACTGTGCTACTGGCAGCACAGAAATAAACAGCAGAGTCCGATGTTTGGAGATTAGGGATGGCCAAAGTTCCTTCCTCTGTTCTCTGTCTGGTCAGTTTGAACCTTTCCCTAAATTCATCTTCATAGTTTGGATTATTCATGCCGTAGCTGTATCCGATCAGTGACATTACTGTACTGCTGCTTTTCTGCTGATACCATAACATAGCTTGCAAGTCACTGTCATCATGGCTACATTTGATTATTATATCTTCTGTTTCATGTGCTAGGATTGATGGCGACTGTTTGACTGTTACACAGTTTGTCTGCCCTGTTGAAGAAACAACAATCAATCAATATGCAGACAAAAATAAAACTAAGAAATGAAAACCAAGCAAAGTTCAACTGATTTTTAGTATACCAGTAGAACATCGCCGTCTTAAAGCAGCTTTCTAAACCTTTAGGCCATAGCTACAATTGAGCAAGCCTAAGGTGATAAATAATACTTATAATATGATACCGACTATAAAAAGTTAAAGAAAGAACACAAAACTATGTATAATATAATAATATAAAACTATGGAATACAATAATATATATAATAAATAAAATAATATATATAAGTAAAATAGAAAATATAAAAATAGTGGATTCTCATGTTTTAATAAAATCCTGTATAGCTCTAAAATTAGAAGCGAATCAGTTAGGTTAGATGTGTTATAATATATTTTAAATCGTACCAAAGAATAAAATGAGAAACCCGCAAACAGAAAACATCCCACTGATAACCGACTAGTTAGTCTCAGGCATCAACTGATTCATGTAGTCTTTGTACCAAAGCAGGAGGTGGGTGTGTCACACATTAACAAAAGGAGCAAACCAGGAGCTGCTTTTACAAACAATATTCAAACTAAGTGTCATCTAAGTAATTGTTGAATATACTAAATATCCTTGATGGACTGACATCCTGCAAAGAGTTTAATTTGACCAAAACCGTAATCTCAGAGGAATTCCCCCCAGATTTCTGCATAGGACTATGGAAAGTAAGTTGCTCCCTTTACTCAAAGTTAAATGGAAAAAACAGATCTCATTTATCTGGGTACAAACTCTGGCTTGGCCAACATGATCTTGTAACTTTTGGTGGTGCAGTTACAGGGCCCTGTAATGGTCCGGCGCACATTTCAGGGAGCATGAGTGGTATTTATGTAGGCACAGTCTCGAAGAGTTAAGCTGAGTTTACAAGAGGTCGGTGCTGTAAAAGTTTGTGCTTTATAATAAAGGTAAAACCAATATTTAATAAAAGTTCTCACAAAGCACCTGAGGAACCGTTTACATAAAATCAGATAAGCGACTCTACATACAGGTGCCTGTAAGTTTATGGTGAGCACATTGTTTCAGCCTGAGCATTGCACATTGGCACAGTAATAAACATAAATAAACAGTAATAAACTGCAGTCTGGCAGGATAAGGTTATAAATATCTGTCCAGTTATTATTTCCCGTCTGGTCAGCACAAACTGTTAATCAAATCCTTCCTCATATGATTAATGGTCTGTCAACAATACCAGATCACGACTAAAGTCCTGTGACCATGGCTGTATATTTGGTGTCTCAATTCTGTGTTGCTTTTAGAGGGTTACACAATCCATGCTGAACAAAATTTATTTTAAATGCAAAAAAAATTATTAAAATGTATACACACATTAGTGACTTTATATGAGCATACTTGAAAGAACAGATCCATAAATCTTTCTGTACAAGTGTAGGAGTTGAATAAAATGAAGATGACGACGCCATCTATTGACCTACAATAATACTACAGTTTAGCAGAATGCATCCTCAAGTTACCTCAGTAAAAGCACTTAAAAACTTAAATTATTATATTTTAATATGAATTATCCCTAAAAGCATACGGCTAGGTGAATGTTATGTGCCCATATAAGCCTCTAGCTTAGAACTGTCAAAATCAAGAATTCAGTTCTCAAACTGAAAACATTTATTTATTATTAATTAGAGACCGATACATGCAGACTAAAAAAGCTTAGGCCAGACTCTTTTTATTGCTTGTTTTGCGAATACGCCGACGATCATGTTTGAAGAATACAAAAAATTTGTTGGTTTTTTTGGCATTTCTTGGATCCGCCGCATCACCAATGGTTGAAAGAGAAAAAATTTTATATATATATAAATATATATATAAATATATATATATATATATATATAGCTTTTTCCGCCCTCCGGTGGAAAGCCAAAGTTATTCTTCTGTTCATTTATTTTTTTTCCAGATTCAATTTAATTTAATTGTAGGTTAAATACATTTTATTTTTAAATGAAATAATATTTTTATTTCTTCCTCCTTCCTTGTATTGATTCCACATAGTGAAAAATGCTGAAAAATGAATATATATATATATATATTTTTTTTTCCAACCCTCCTCAGTAGATTCTTAATTGGAGACATCCGAGAAACAAGCAATTAAAAAAGTCTGGCCTAACTGGAAAAAAAAATGGTGCCTTTATACAGCTATTGTTGCCAGGTCTCACATTCTCACACCAAACACTTCTAATGTGATTGAGTTAATTGCTTTGTATGTGTTTGATCTCTTACTAGATTAGCCAATGATACACACTGACTGCTTTTGTAACTGTATGTTGTGCCAGATCAATTGCATATCAAGTGGTTATATTATATGTTATGTAAATGTATGTTTGATAAATATGTGCATGTTTGTAAGTCAGTACAATTATCTATTAATATCAATTATTATAGCTATTAATAACATTTTCTATTAGTAAAATATTGCACATAAAAAAATCTGGCCTTAAGAGGGAGGATTATGTACAACTTGCCTGAATTTATTCATTTATTTATTTATTTTTTTCTAATGAAATATGAAGACCTACTATTCTAATTAATTAATTAGGTTTGTATGGAAATTAGGTAAAAGCTTATTAAAATATTACTGAAATATATGATACAATTAATACAGTATATAACAAATCAGAACAGTCAGAAAACATCTTGGTATGTTTTAGGAGTGTCTACTTGACAAAACTTGCATCAGATGTGTGCATTGGCTGGCTTCCAGTATGTTTTTGTACCACAGTTCATTAGCACTTCTACAGTGTGGAAACTAGCAGCACAAAAGTAAACTGCATTGCTGTCCTCTTTGACATCCACTGTGATGGACCATTTCTTCTTTTCATTTCCCCACATTTTAAAGCCTTTCTTAAAATCGTCCTCGTAGGTTGGAGTGCTAGCTACATATCTACCTATGAGTACTGGGTGTTCGCCCTTATTTTGTCTGTACCAGTATAAATAGCTGTAGTCTGTTTCATTTTGGTAACAGTGCATGTCCACTGAAGTGTTGTTCAAAGTGAAGATGTATTCCGGCCACTGGGTTATCAATACAGCCACGCTGGA
The DNA here is from genome assembly GCA_033117975.1 of Parotocinclus spilosoma. NCBI lineage: Eukaryota > Metazoa > Chordata > Actinopteri > Siluriformes > Loricariidae > Parotocinclus > Parotocinclus spilosoma. The sequence continues at coordinate 9,815 of JAVSBV010040348.1, forward strand.
GCCTAATGGTGATAAAATATAGAGCAGGTTATGGAAATAATTCAGTAAAATCAATATTAATGTAATGTAATTTGAAATTGCATACCTTTCAGTAAAACAAACCAAAGTGAGCATATAAGAGCTTTAGTCATCTTGCTCTTGGCTCGACTCTTCTCCTTTACTTCTATCTACCTAATACTTGATACGAGCTGCAGTGCTGTTCTCTAAATTTCCTGTTTGCTCGAGTTTTAATTCAGGCAGGTGATGAAACTGCATCAAGGGCAGACATGTGCTGTCTGTGGTGCTGATAACACAGTACAGCATCCAAAGGTTTTATTATGACTACAAAGGATCTTCATATCCACTGTAAGATTTGTAATCCGATACAATGGCTGCAGTCTAATGAGCCTATTAAGGGGAAAAAATAGCCATGATGTTTAGAGGAAAAAGTAAAATAGCATGGTGTATAGAAAGAATCATTCAAGCTAAACAAAGAGTAATAATAGTTTTTGAAATTCAGTATAATAAAAGCAGCAGGGAATTGTAATTGTGAAATATATAGGAACATGAAATGTTATGACAGGCTAAAAATAAGGCTTAAATTTTGAACAGTAAAGAATTTACTTGGCATTTGTAAATTTTACTCGTATTATATTATAGTGCTTGATACAGGTTTGCTAAAATAATTCCTTGCCCATGTAGTGAATGAAAAATCTTCATGATCAGAGATCAAGGGAGTTCAGTTTATATACACACTGAAATTCCTCCCAATTCCTTGGATAATTTAATGACATCATGCACTGTTGCACTGTTAAGGGTGAAATATATGCAAATTTCCTTGTCTTTTTAAGGAATGTTGTTTTAAAACACCAACACTTTGCACACACATTTTGTGGACTAGTTGTAGACCCTCTGTACACCATTATTCCTCTGTGACTTCCATGGTTACTACTTTTATAGTAAATCACGGTCACGTAATTAATTTTTAGTTATTTTTATTTCTTACTAGCCCTAAATTATTTTCGGAATGTGCTGCAGAATAGAAATAGATAGATTGAAATGCAGCAATAAATGTTTAACAAATTGAATTTGACCAAACAAATATGAAATATCTCAGGTTCATAATTTTGAAATGGCATAAGTAAAATTAAATTTAAGGCACGTTGCATTTTATTTTAAAATTGAGTTTTCCATACTTCAGTTGTTTCAGATTTGGGGTTGTATATCGTTTGCATGTCCAATTAGTTATTTACTACTGCTTTTATCCTGCACATTCACATGCATAAGAAATTTAAGATATACTGCCATATCGTGTGAAAAATATTGGTTGTAAAAAAAAATTATATTTTATTTATCTATTTTGTTTATTATTATTAGTTGTTTTTTTGTTTGTTTGTTTGTTTTTTTTTTTTTACAAAATTAGCATCAGGGTTAAAAAAATCAAACCTTTTTTTATTTAAAAAAAAAAAAAAAAAAAAAAAAAAAAATATA
>JAVSBV010040369.1:0-11283 GCA_033117975.1 Parotocinclus spilosoma
TCTCTGTGTGTGTCTGTGTGTCTCTGTCTGTGTGTCTCTGTCTGTGTGTCTCTGTGTCTCTGTGTCTCTGTCTGTCTCTGTGTCTCTGTGTCTCTGTGTCTCTGTGTCTCTGTGTCTCTGTGTCTCTGTGTGTCTGTGTGTCTTTGTGTCTGTGTGTCTGTGTGTCTGTGTGTCTGTCTGTGTCTGTGACGTGTTTATATACAGTCAGCTACAGAATGATTGCCAGCTTAGTCAGATATGGGGGAAAAGGTAATTAAAAAAACATTTTCCTTTCAGGATAATCTCACACTGAAAAGTTTAATTCAAGATCTATAGACACTCTTAAATGATGCTATTTTGCAATTATTACTGCCTCCTGTAAATTGTTCAGTTATTTAAACTAAACTAAAAGCTATAAAATAGCTTGAGGCTGTATTGAACTTAAATAAAAAAGAAAAAGATTCCGATTAATGATCCAAAACATTCATCCAAGTCCACACAAATATGGCTCAGTGGCACAAAACAAGCTCATGACATAGCAATCCATCTGAGCTCCATTGGGAAGCCTTTTGGTAGGCTATAGTCTGGAGTTTCTGGAGAGTTTGCTTTTCACGAAACGCATCGTGTTACTGATATTTTGGCAAGGGAGGGAACCAAATTTTAGTAAATGCAGAAGCCAAACATGCCAAAAGTGTTTTTTAAAAAATATTTTAATCAGTTATTTTTCTCTTAATTTCAATGCAAGATTACGCTAATTAATGATTAAGCTTTTACTCATCTTTGCTACAAGAGCCAATAGTTTTGTGCCCAGTTACCTGGTTGGAGCACAGTATGTGGAATAAGTGGAATCTGCCAGTGATATGTTTAAAACATTGGTAATCCGATTCGGCCATAAAAATACATCATTGCATCGCCAATGTTTACCATAATTACTGTATGTCAGATTATACATTTCAAAACATTTGAAATTGGGCAAATTTTTTTGACTGTTTCACTTTTGATAGTGACAAAATAAGTAGTAAAAATGTCATGTTAAAAAAACAATGAAACAAAACATTTGACACGAGGACACGAGTCCTAGTGTTTTTTTTTTTAAAGCCACGTGGGTTGATCATCACAATCAGACGGTGTGGGATATTAATGTTTACTTATGTTTACCCTTGGTGTAACAGATCTAAAATGTTAAGTTGTATGTCTAATTGAAACTTGAGATCCAGACTGGCAGCTCAAAACAGATTTGAGAATTAAATCAGATTTCCATTGCAGTCTGAATATAGCCTTGTTGGTGGTAATGTGGAGCATCAGGCATATGCCTTGGTCATGAGGCGGAAGAATCTTCCAATCGGGGCTTGAGTAATTTTTATGGTGGTAACAGTGTAACTTTTTGTTGCCAACATTTGGTAGACACTGATACATTTGACCTACATTGTCAGACTTTGATAAGAGTCGTATCTAGATATCAGATCTTTATCTTCATGATTTGACTTCTGATACAGAATTTGGAATCGTTTCTCTGCATCGTGGAAGCGTTTCAATTTCCTATTTCTCCAGCAGGTGACAGTGTAGGCCTATTTTTTGAACTAATGAAACACATTGTGTACCAGTCTTGACAGGTAAATATCTAATAGCTGACATGGATTCCTTAAGACCTCTGAAGGTGTCCTGTTTATTTTTTGGCCACAAGATGTAGGCAACAGGTCCTCCCCATGTCGGTGTGGGTCTACTCCGGTTTACACATGCATTCCAAAGACATGCGTTTGGCTAAAGACTGTCTATCCATTACTGGTATTAGATTATTAATGTTTCTGAGAATGTAACTAATCATCTGTCCAAACTGTGAAACCCAAAATCTTGCTTACCCAGCTGATCTTTTGATTGATTGTTAAACGTGGTTACTTTCAATAAAACATGTGTAGTCATCACTGCATTTCCTTAAAAGGGTTTCACAGTCAAGGACATTGCTGCTTGTAAGATAGCCTTCGATAAACCATTTATTAAATCATCAAGAACTTCAAGTAGAGTGGTTCATTTGCAGCAAAGAAGGCTGCCCAAGAAAGTCAATCAAGCATCAGAACCGTCTCTTAAAGAGGATGCAGCTACGAGATCGAGTCACCACAGTGTGAAGAAGGTTTTTGGAGCATGGCTTAGTGTCAAGAAGGGCAGCACTTCTTTTAAAAAAAAGCCTGTGAAGGACATGCTGAAGTATGTGGATTAGACTGGCAGAGGACTGGGGTAAAGTAGTTTTCTCTGATGAAGCCCCTTTGGAAAAGAACACGAACGAACAAACAAACAAATCATAAACTGTGAACAATTCCAAGCACTGATTAAGCAAGAATGGGTTACCAACATTGAAGATTTTGCCCTGAAGCTGATATCCAGCATGCCAAGGCAAATTGCGGATGTCTTAAAGAAGAGTCAAATTGGTTTTATTTGTGCCATTCTCATTTTTTTGGCCACAATAGTACATTTGAAGTTGATCAGTTAGACAGAGAGGGTGTTCTAATTACTTACTTAATTGGGCCTGATAGTGTGAAGGTTTTTCAGAAACCCTATCTGTCCTGCTTTGACATTCAATTTTCCTGTCCAAATAATGCCTCCTTTAACAATAATAGACTTAATTGGAACAGGTATTGATTTGTTAATGGACTAATGCATTTCTCTGAAGCTGCTGGGGCCTTCAGCGGGTGTGAACGCCATTAGGCTTCTCACAATCTGCACTGTTTATGCACCACAGCCAGTTAATAGACTGCTAGAATTAATACACTTTGATATGATTTAACTTTTTGTTGGTAATTCATTCACTTTAACTGTACTGCGATTTTCTGAACATGTGTAAAGGGCCATGCAAATGTGTGTACTATGTGCTTAAATGCTATGTATAGGCTGTGTTTGTATTCCATTACATGATCAGTAAAGATAATGGCATTTGCCTTATTTACATTAATCTGTGTCTGTTAGTCCTGAGCAGGCCAGGCTGTGTGATTTGGAAGACCAGGCGAAGGCTTCTAAGAAAGGACTGTGGTCCGAGGGTGGAGGTGCACACACAATTCGTGACCTGAAATACAACATTGAGAATCCCCGCAACTTTGTGGACTCTCTGCACCAGAAACCAGTTAACGGTGAGATGCTTCCTCCTTCTGAGACGCTTCTAACTTAGAAGTCGGTATGCACAAAGTTAAATTTGGACTGTTGCCTGTCTGTATTAGTGAGGCCATCTATAGTTGGGTACAGTTGGTAAGCTTGTTAATGTAATTGATTTCTCACAAACTCATGATACAATCATACTTTATTAACAGTTAATACTTGCGTCACTCTATCCCTGTTCCTTCATCGGGAGTTGGGAAAGTTGTTCTCCACGTCAAATCGAATAGTCCATATGCTGACCTTTGTCAGAGAGACAGCATGCTGCAAATGAGTGTTAACAGCCTTGGCGAATTGACCATTTTCTCCGGCTTGCCTTGTTCAGTGGAGGTGGTCTGTGGATGCTGTTCAGAATAAAAATAGCATTTTATAAGGTGAACTTTTCAAAGACAACAACTTTGAGGTATTTCATTCCTCCTGGCTGCCTGGACTATGTTTGCAGCTGTCATAAAAGAATACATTTTGACTAATTATCTAAGCACTACATGGTTGTTAGGCATGTGCGTTGTTGTCCAAAATATAATCTTGAAATTTTCTGGGATTTAGCTAATAACAATAACACTAGACCCCAGCCAAATTTGAAACTGGCTTTAATTTTCATGATACAGGGGTGTGTAGATATTTCCCACAGCTTTTGATACAAAGATTCTAGGCAAAGATTATCGGTATTGCATCATCTATGAATAACCAATGAAAGCTAGACGATGCAATCCTAATTAAACGTTCATCACACAACTCTATACAAGGCTTACCTTCTCCCTCCATCAGCCATTTTTACTTATTATTATTTTGACTTCTAACATCATTTAGCTATTCAGCGATGCCTCATATTTACAATAAAAAAGCAGATTATTTCTCTTATATCTGTGGTGAAAGGACTTTTGAGTCACAAAAGTGAAATGAATAAACTGAGTGGTGCCTCTGTGGTGAATTGGTATGTGGAAAATCTTATTTAGGCATATAAACAACTTGTCTGTAACATCCTAAACAAAAAATAATTTATCGTGCTCTCATCTAGACTTCTTTGCACCAATAGTGACTGTGGAAAAAAAAAAGAATCTTAGTTTAAATTGTACCCCTTCAATTCTTGTAGACTACTGCTGGAGACTTACCAGAGATAATCCAATGCTTGAATACAAGAGACACTTAAAAATGAGACGAGAAGCCAGTTAGTGAGGACAGATTTTCCACAGTCCAATGACTTATTAGTTATTTTTTTTGTGCTTAGTCGTGAATTAATTCAGTAGTACAGAAAGTACATTTGAGTTTCCTTTGAATCGTTTGGTAATCAATAGTTTTGCATTTTTATATTTACAGATGTGATAACTATGTAGTATAATTCATTATTAATTTATGTAATAGTAAAACACAAACTTTTCGGTTGCATGGAAGCTAGAGCCAGATGACAGCTTAAAATAGAAAACGGTCATATTTCTTTTGCTTTAAATTACCTGTCATCCAAGAACACACTTTATAAATGAATGAAAACATGCTGTTTTTGCTTTCTTCTGGTAGTTTAATGCCTACTTTGTCTTTTTATTCCTGGCTCAGCCAGTAACTTATTTTCTGTGTCTTTTGCATACTCTCAGCTGTGATTGAGCACGTTCGAGACGGAAGTGTTGTACGAGCCCTTCTGCTTCCTGATTGCTACCTGGTTACGGTGATGCTGTCTGGAATCAAGGTTAACCTATTTTTTTTTTTTATCCTTTTTTATCCTTCAAATCCCTTAATTATTTAAAGGTGCAGCAGAAAAGATTTATCAGATTTATACAATTTTTAATGCCCAAGTGTTTGGCGCTAATAATAAATGATGAGTGTGTTTATGCACTGGAAAGCGTGAGATAATTTCACATAAATAAAACTCGCTACAAACTTAGTTTCTAAAACGCTTGCATGCTAGTTATCTAGCTATGTACATGGCAGCTTAAATTCATTCTATTTGCCACATCCCATTTTGCCCTCTTGAGAGAGAACTTTGAGACATCAAAAAGACATTCACCCTAAGGCCACAATTCCACACACCATTTTGTTTGCAATTCAGCACTGCCACTGCCTCATTTTCTCTTCTGTTATGGCTTTAACCAGATGTCAGTGTAAAGTTTGTATTTGCAAATTTGTCTTTAGTGTCCCACATTCAAGCGGGAAGCTGATGGAACGGAAACTCCAGAGCCGTTTGCTGCTGAGGCCAAGTTCTTCACAGAGTCCCGGCTGCTTCAAAGAGATGTACAGATTATTCTGGAGTCCTGTCCCAACCAAATCATCTTGGGTACCATCCTTCACCCGGTATGGGAAACTTAACATACATAAGCTTTGATATGTAAAAATGAACATGTCATTAATGTGACTGGGTAAGAAACCCTTTCTGTGTGGGGGTGAGCATTATCCTGCTTAAAAATGCCAGTTGGAAGCCCCATCATGAGGCAGAATGTGGCCACACAATAACCTGCACATATTTTTTTTTAATCTGTTAGTGTTCCTCGTATCACTACTAAGAATGACTGACTGTTGTATGCAGTGTATTATGGTTTAATGTTTTTACACTGAATTTTAATGCTGTTTATTCAACAGTATAATACTGAGTTGAATACTGCATTCAAGCCACTACATTTCAGAACTAGAAGGGCAATGGTGCTTTTAAGCTTTTTTGTTACTCATGGTTACTGCAAAGAAAACACTAGTCATCACTGCAGTGCATTAAAAGGATTTCACAGGCAAATGCATTGCTGCTTGCTTGTTAACCTCTTATTAAATCACCAATAACTTCAAGGACAGTGGTTTAATTGCAGTGAAGAAGGTGCCCAAGAAAGTCAGGTAAGCATCAGGACTGTCTGCTAAAGAGAATGCAGCTGTGAGATCGAGTCACCACCAGTGCAGACTTTGCTCAGAAATGGCAGAGGGCAGGTCTAAGTGCATCTGAACACACTGAGACTGTTTAGTTCAAGTGTTTGACAGAATGTTTGACAGATGTCTTGGTGTCAAGAGAGGCAACAAAGAAGTCACTTCTCACTCCACAAAGGATATATATACATTATGCAGAATATATGGTATATGGATTGGAGTGCAGAGTACTGGGGTAAACTTATTTTCTCTGTTGAAGCCCCTTTCAGACTGTTTGTGTAAAACATCCTCTATGAGTAACTTCTCCTAGTGATCCAATTTGGAGATAAACAATGCTTTTCCTAGCATAATGGAACACCATGTCACAAAGCATATGCGATAACCAGGTGGCTTTTTGAACAAAACATTCTAATTTTTAGTTTGTGGCCAGGATACCATGGTCAGTCCTCAAATAGAAGGTGGACAAAAAAACAAACAAACAGAAACTGTCATCAAATCCAAGCAATGATTAGGCAAGAATGGGTTACCAACAAGACTTTGCCCGGAAGCAGATATTCAGAATACCAAATCGAACAGCAGAAGTCTTAAAGAAAAAGAGTCAAGACTGCAAATGCACTGCTCGCAAAAGGTCTGTCATATATCTTAAAAAAAAAAAAAAAAAAAAAAAAACTAAGGCAGCAAACTTTGTGAAAACAAAAATTCAAGGCATTCTCCAAACTGACTGTATACTGCAGTCTTTAGACAAAGTTGTTATTAGAGCATGGTTCACTTGTCTTTATATAAAATGCTTTTTGAATATACATGCATTTGTCTGAGCGCATTTGATGGACTTGTTCATGTAAATTGTGGAAAAGGGTTCCCTGGGATGGAATAAAAGAAGCCAAGTCTCTGAAGTATAAGTCACATCTTTGCTAATGTTCTTCAATCTGCTAAGGCTAATGGAGTATAATGCATGCATTTAACTTCTTTATAACAGCAGTTGTAAGTAAACTGGAGACATGGAACATTTTCTTAGCACACCCCAGTACTTTAGCTGATACTTCCCAAATTTCATTAACCTTTCAAAAGCTTTCCTTTCTCTTGATAGTAAATGCTTCCCTCAGCCTTAGTAATAGCCATTGAACCTTTTTAGCTCAACTCTTATCAACAATTCTGTAATCAAGATAAGTAGTAGTAATAGTAATAGTAATGTGCAGTACCTTTACTTTTGGAGTTGACAGTGTCATCCCATCGGGGCTGTCTTTTCACCTCATTGTCCCTCATTTAGGCCAGAGGCTGGCAGTGTTTGACTTTGTCAGCAACACCAACAGACAATGTATATTGTTCTCCATTTTACACCATTATATTTTATATCACTCCATTTTATACCACTATACTAGTTTTTTGTGCGCTCTTTTTTTTTTTCCTTGCATTTTACCATTTCCTTGAAATACTCATGAGAATGTTGTATTGACCTCCGTTAGTCGTAGGCTTTTGAGCACTGCCTATTCCAGCCTATTTGTTTGAATAGATTTCTGTTCAATTTGTACAGAATGGGAACATCACAGAGCTGCTGCTGAAGGAAGGCTTTGCACGGTGTGTGGACTGGTCCATGGCTGTGTACACCCAGGGGGCAGAAAAACTGCGGGCAGCAGAACGGTCAGTCCATGTTAATTATAGAGAAATCTGAAATGTCAAGGTGGGCAGTTTAGCTGAAACAGGATATACAGCGAGATGAAAAATCTGAAAGCTAATAGGCTTGAATTCTAGGCCAGTCAAGAATATTCAGTTCCAAAATACAATTGCCATCAATGATCAATTGCAATAGCTTAAAATCATGCACAGAATAAGATAGAAAGTGCATACATCATACATCTGTGCCTTTTTTTTTTTTTTTAGCTTAAGTGGAAACAGACCAATGCGTATCATATCTGTGCTATGTCAGCCTGATTTAATGTACATGATGAATATTCTACTGTTGTTTACCCTGTATAAATATTTGTAGTAATTTCAGTAATTGCTAGGAATTTGTTCCATTTGTATTTTACAAGCAGAACTAATTTATTTTGCAAGTGGCTTCTTACGATTATTGTAAAAAGCTTAATATCTGTCAGCGCTAAAATATAGTGGATGGCTTATGCAGTCACAGGAGCAAATTAAAATCGCTTAACTTCAAGTATTTACTGTCTGACGAAAAAGTGTTTTCATACTGATATGAGAAATTTGAGCTGTAAGCTAGTTAGTAGAAAATGGTAATGATAATTTTAGGATGTTAATTAGGGAACATAATGTGGGAAAATGTCAGCAGCCTTAAATCTCTTAATTCAGTGCAAATACCACTTGTGATGAGGACTAATATGATGACCTTAGATCTTTCGTGTTTTCTTTTCATTCACCACTTTGTCCTGGTCAGCAAAACTGTTAGGGCAGCATTGGATTTGTAGTTTTATGAATGATGTCATGACCATATGACTTACAACACACTGACGATTAGACTCAAACATTTCACACTTGGTTTGTCACTTCATAATACTATTTTCCACTGATGTTCATTACAGTCCTTGTGGGTGTTAGCATACTTTAGCCTTTTTAACCTGTTCCCTTTAAAAGGGGGTTTCTTGGCTGCTGCCCTTTCAAAAAAAGGCAATTCCAGGACAATGTCTTCAGTCTGTTGAAGGACCAACTGATGAAGCTACCAGATGCTGCTTTTTTGCCCTTGACAAAAAACCAAAAAACTATAACCCTGCATTTATGCTAAATACCCCATTAATGATATTAATATTGCTATGGTTTTGCACTTGATTTGAGAATGGATGGTTAAATGTAACGTATTTATTTTGTAAGAAATGTACGTATCAACTCGCCCATTTATATTATACGCAGCGATGATCGTGAATCACAGATTTAAGCTTTGAAATGTACAATAAAACTATATTGTAAACACAATTTATTTTTCGGGAACACAAAGCCCAACAAATGCCAAATCCATTTTTTTGCAGTGAGTGTTTTCAAAATGTTGGCTGCATTAACCTGTTGTAATGCAGACGCAGGAAAATAATTATTTATATGGTCATTATACCATTGCTAAACAGTGATTATGTCTAATCTAATGGTGGTGGAAGACTTTTGCACAGTTTGTTATGTTAACAGGCAATAATATTTATTTGTGTGCTGATTATGGAAATTAAATGAATACAAGTTTAGTTTTTGGTAATTGAAAAGAATAATAATAATCTTATTCCATACATTGTTCATTCAAGTTTCATTAAATTTGTTCATACAATACTTAGCATTCCTTACTTCTTTGTATGTGTTATAAAAAAAAGTCAACAGCTAAGGTGCAAGCATAGCAAAACTAAGATGAAACGATTCTGGGAAGTTGATTAAAGGCTTTGTCCTGTGCATCAGACATATTTTGGGGGTAATTCTTGTTTAGTTTCAAAATAAATAATACATTAGTGTCATATTTAATTGGGATTCCTAATGCTAGTAATACATTTTTAATGAAAAAGGTTAAGTCTCATATTATGCATTTATTGAAATGTCTTAGCTGGGATTTTTGTTCTACAGCTCAGCTAAGGAGCGCAAAGTGAGAATCTGGAAAGACTACGTTGCTCCCACAGCAAACCTGGACCAGAAGGACAGACAGTTTGTTGCAAAGGTGAGTGAGTGTTCTGCTGTTTGTAATGCTGCAAATCCATAAATAACATCGTCATTCGAAAACTGCAGCAGGAATTTTCTTGTGCTTCTAATTTGTGACAGGAGTCGCCTACTTTTGTTCTTTGACATTTCAGCATAGTTATTTGGATGATGACATGCCAGACTGCTTTTTAAGAGTTCAGATAATGAGGCTACTCATTTTTTGAAAGTTCAAGATCATTACTGTCTCTAAACTTTGTGCAATGACTCTTAGTTGAAGGGAACTTTACAGCTGAACCCCTCGAGTACAACATGAAGAACAGTTGATGAGTATTTTCTGCTGTTGGAGTACACACTTTATGCCATTCTTTATTGCAGTAACCATGGGGTGTGCGATTATGGCCCTAAAATAATATCACCACTATATATCTGGCGATGTATTTTAACAACATACAATTGCAACAAAACAGATTTTATACTTTAAAATACCTCATCTCATGGCATTTTTGACTTTCCTCATGCTCAGCTTCGTGCTTCTGCTTTAGGTGGTGAAACGCAATAGATTTGTTGTTACAGACCTTTTGCATAGCTTGCGTATCACTGTAGTTTGTTGTACATCTGATATTTTGTACAAAAACCACCTCCACACTACAAAAGTCGCTCCCCTTTTCGAGAGACAAACTCCACCTCCGCAGAACCCATTTTCTGACATTTCAGTTGCTCTGACTACAAGTCACGTAATGGAAGTACTCTACAATCCATTACATCGTTATGTAAAGACGTTGGAATATCATGATATAGATGTTTTATATCATCTAAAAAAATATACTGGTATTATCGCAAACAATACGATATGGCACACCCCTACAGGAACCCCATTCCTAACTTGCCCCAGCATATTCAAACCTACTTTTGTCTGCGTTGTATGTCAGTTTGATAGTTCATAAATCAATAAGCATTGCTAATACATGTATCAATTAAGTGGAATGAGAAAAATGTCTATTCTGAGGTTTAAACTTCAGTTTTAAATACTTTGTTGAGATGTACACCCTGGCATTGTAACTGAACTTGTTGGTATGCTGTAAAATATCACGAACACGTTCTGCATATCAGTTTGATATACATTATCAATTTGATTTATTTGGTTTGTGTGTGGAGTACACAATTTCAGTGGTAAATTGACAAGCAAGCGTTTCAGGAGAGTGAGATTATTCACAGCAGACACGGATAAATGTAGGATTCAGAACACAGCATTGAGACAGAGATAAATGTAATTTCAATTTTGGAAAAGTTGAGGACGAGCTGTTTTTGCTTTCTGTATAATGCATTCAGTGATGTGATTTGTGACATGATCTAAACTGCAGAGACTCAAAGTAGTGTTTGATTTCTTTTACACTTAATAGTTATATAATTTGAATAAACTTCAATTGGATTTCCCCAACTGTTTTAACACAGTTTCGTTATCTGACTCTGCCTCATTCCAGAAAGTAGTTTGTACAATAAATATTTGTTAAGTGGGACCTCAGTTTCCATGGTATCCCATGCGTAAATGGCTTGGCTATTTACAAAACCATGTATGCATTCAATAATGGCAGTTTATTGTAAAAAGTGGATTCCAAAAAAGTTGGGTCACTAAACAAATTGTGAATAAAAACTGAATGCAATGATGTGGAGATGGCAAATGTCAATATTTTATTCGTAATAGAA
>JAVSBV010040390.1:0-11283 GCA_033117975.1 Parotocinclus spilosoma
CGGATGAATACTCACCAAAAACGAGAAGTAACACTAGAGCATCGGCCGCCTGAGTCGCTACTTGCCGACATGATAAGATTTTATCTGCGGTTTTGTGTTCGCTGTTTGTAAAAGTTTCATTCTAGACTGAATTCATTCAAGCCCTACGATGAAACCTGGTGGTCCTGGAACGTAACTCCCCCCCCCCCCACCCCCCACCCCATAAACGAGGGAACACTGAACAGTAAGCGATTCCACAACAGATTTTCGTGCTCGAAATGAAAGGAAAAAAACACAGGCAAAACGGAGCGACAGTGAAGCCTTAGATTTACTGAGGTACAACGTGATTTTTCATCACCAACAAACCAAGCCCTGGAACAAATGCAGTTCTTGAGGGAGTAGTTCTTAGAACTGTTTTGTGCAACATAACTGTCACATCTATTTCAGCAGCTTTGGGTTCTTCAAAATTAAAATTCTTTAAATAAGCAAGAACAAAACTAATAATACTAATATTCAATAATTAATTCTTAAATCAAGTGAAAGTTCAGATTCTACATCTTAAATTCAGAAGAATCAGAAGAGCTTGACTGGTGACCAGGTAATTCTTTTGCAAATAATCTTTTAATCTTTCTAAGAAAAGCAAATCTTATTAGGGAAAAAAGATTTACTCTCTTTTATTTGGTAAGATTGTTGCTTTTTTTTTTTTTGCAATGCAGCTAATAGCATGAAGCGTTTGTAGATAGGCCTACAGAACCTCAAGGGCTCAGAACATAAGTCAAAACATCACTCTGCCGCCAGGAAAGAACCGCGCCTCCTTCATCTCGACGTTCCCACAATCTAGAACTGTGTGGCCTTGAGCACAAAGTGTTCCAACAGCCCGTGAAAGATTTAGCCTTTCATTTAAGTAGTCCTCTTTCTTCCACTGAATTCTCCTTCCCATTATTATACTCGAAAAAAGTGACTCATGGCCCTCTGGCACATTTCTGTCCCCATTTGTCCCCCAGTTTGGTCACGGCCGGCACAGACAGCACAGGCAACCCGGAGAGTGACCGCCGGACGTCAGGAATGAATCCCTACAAAAGAGCGGTCTTGTCTTCGCCTCAAATGCCTTTCACCCAGGTTCTCCTCTCCCTCGCGACTTCAACTCCGGCCTCCACCTTCAGAACTCATCGATGTAAGACATAGCCACCTTTTGCACCAAACATGTCCTGTCCTGTCCTGTCCTGTCAGCACCAAACCTGTATCGATTAAACTGGTTCCGTTCTGGTTTGCTGCCACTCGTGCCTACCTGCGGTACTCCAAGCTTCTTGCACGCGTCCAGGAAGTTCTCTACGTTCCGCCGGCACTTGGCCATGCTCAGCTTTGGCTGCGGACACAAACACACAATTAAAGGCCCGTTCGCACCAAGTACGATTTACCCCCACTCGTGAGTACCCGATTACGTTACAACCCCCTCCGAAAAACGGATGCGATTTTTAAGGTAACTCGGCAGCTTGGCACCGGTTTTTTTTTTAGGCTGAACTCTCTTTATTATCCCCCTGTGAACAGCATGAACAGACTAGCTTGGACTTAGATAAACAAGAAAACGGTTCCATCCAGGCGCTGTGGGATTCAACGGCGTCATTCTTCAGCCTTTTAGCTTTTATCTCACCGCATACTTTCCTAAAGATCCCTGATCCGTGGTTTTAGAGTCAGCCTGTTTATTTGGCCTCTTTTGTCCATGGACCGTGCTGGATTTTTCAACCTCGCCTGGCAACCCCAGAATGAATGGCAGCACATCTTGTACATTTACGCTTGAGATAAGAAGAATTTGATCATCTCACGTTACGTTCTCAAGTTTATGTCACATGTTCGGTCGAGAATCTTGGTCGGGTGCGAAGCAGAATTCCGCTTCAATCCGATTTTCAGCAGTTATCGGATTATTAGGCAGACAGACACAGACAAAAAAAAAAAAGAGACAGACCGGGACGGGGCTTGACTTACTACGGCTGGAGAGGGCACGTGAATGCTGGCCACGGAGCGTGGCCGAATATGATTGGCCAGATGGCACAGAACGACGCCGTCCATCAAAGCGCCGCCGACGTCATCAGGCAACAGAACCTTCAGCCTGGACTCCAGGTTCTGCAAACACAGGAAACGCGGGCGAGAGTCACTTCACCGGCTGTCAAATGAAACCTGTTCGGTGAAATCGTTCCGCGGCGCATTAACCGTAAAAACGTCCCTTTGACAAAACAAAGTCTTGCACAAACAATGTTTTTTTTTTTTTATTCTGCACACTGAGAACAGAGAGGCCCTGCTTACACGACGCGTCTCTAAAATACACTTCTAAAACGAAGGTGTGAACGGGACGTCAAAGGTCGAAGGTCCGAACGTTTGGGGACCTTTTCAGAGAATCGAACAAATGCCAAATGCAATCATCCTCACCTACACACACCTGTACTGAGACTGTGCTGCCGTGTGTTTGGGTATGTTTATGTGCATGTTTTTTAACCATGATGACATAGACATACACACACACACACACACACACACACACACACACACATACACACACACCCCAGCATACTGATCTCATTTCAGCAGAAATTTGGTATAAAAATAGACCTTGGTTTGACAACAGGCTCAAGTCTGGACGTGTGAGAACATATAGACTGAAACATCTAGTCCACTGGAGGCACATGAATTTAGCCACCCAACAGGTCACGATCCGTTCCTGCCCTGTAGCGACATGAAATAAGTCTTGACTGATCCTTACATACTTTTCTATTTATACTTACTAATTGGTTTGAGAGCTTCTCTCCTAGCCCAGGCCGCTTTACAGGAAAAAAAACAAGAGGCATTTTGTGTTTCGAGCTAAAGGAACGTGAGGGACGGGTACAAATAAAGCGCATGGTAATTTGTAGACCGTGACACTGAAGGATCTGCCCCTGTCTGTGGACAATCTGAATTTCGGCACAGACAGGCTACGTGCATTAGAGGACCCGTAGGGGTGCAGGAGCTCGGATAAGGCTAGTGTTGGGTAGTTAACATCATAATATTAGGCTGTGTGAAACGGGACCTTGAACGCACCTTAGTCGCTTAGCATTTTCGACCCTGTGCACATAGCCATGGTGACAACCGTGGTTAAAACTCAATATGAAAACGTGTTGTACGGTGCTGAACTGTGCAACACAGTCATTGCCGTCTCGGGGTCGTCTGTCCAATTTGACGCACTTGTCAAAAGAGAGAATGAAATCAACCTTATTGGGATATTGGTCTGCCTTGCTCCAAGTCTACGATTCTCTGTTCTGTCATCAAGGGTTCGCTATTGCCAGGTTTCTGTCACTCAGACGCGAGTTAGATATATATAAGACCAATGTTTATTTGCTATTATTACTTCTAAGGCCTCAGACCTTAAAGCCGTGGACGTTTAACCTGTACTGCAGTCTGATTTGAGCTAAACGGTCTTCCATGTGGCTGCCCAGTCGCCCACTTACCCTAGTAATCAACAAAATGACCTCGTTTCTCATTTTTCCTGGCTATCTTATGGGAAGACAATTCACCCTCCAGCAGCCTTTTTCTCCCGCCACAAGGTTCACTCCCTAGTTCCGCTCAACTAATCGAGCTCTCATATTGCGATGAGCTGTTGGGCGACTCTGATTCGGAATTGGACGCCGAAGCAAAGTGACAACCATGGTCAAAACGGGAAGAGAGTGATTGGACTGTGGTAGCCTAGCGGTTAGGACTCTGGATGTGAAGGTGCTGGGTTCAAATCCCACCTATGCCAAGCTGCCACAGTTGGGTCCTTGAGCAAGGGCCTTAACCCACAATTGTTTGAATTGTATGAATAAGTCAGGTGCAAGTCGCTTTGGCGAAGTCCGGTTGGGGTTTTGAACATTATTCGATTATTCTCTTTTAATCATTTGCCCTATGCCCTGCACACAGTGACACGAAATTGGGCGAATCCCTTTTCTCTTTAAGCACAACAATGGACAATGGTGAATTCTCAAATCGATCAATTACCTCTGGGATAAACTGAAATGTTGACGTTGTGGGCCAACGCGCTCGATGACTGCATGACCTCAGGAAGACTCACACAAACAAAGACTCCAAAAGCAAGACCTTTCCTAGAAATCGAAGGCGCCCGTGGAATTTACTGTCTTGTTAAGGAGCAGTTATGTGACTTTTGAACCTGACCTGCCGTAAGATCCGGATCTGCTCCATTTCCTCTCTGAGGTGCTCCATCTTTCTTCTCATGGTGAAGCTCGGGTCTGTCGAGCTGTATTCCTGGCGGCTGCCACGGGAAAACGCTTCAAGAAACGCACACACACACACACACGCAAATGGATGCATTAGAACGAACTCAACACCAATCAGAACTGGACAAACGAATAGTCGGCGGTTGGTCCATTAGTTGGGATAACGGTCAAAGGATGACTCATCTCTAAGCTTGTGGTATCTAGGTATATTCCCATAAGGACTACAGGCTACTACGGTACCTCTGTTCTCGCTGTTAATTCATTCCAAAAGGATCTTCGAGAACCCAAAATGACAAGTACCCAGCAAATGTTTCCTGTAAGGAATTACGTTAATTGAATCGATGTGTTCCAGAGTCTCAAAAAATCCCCCCTGTATAAGTGATCTATGTATTAATTTATTAATGGAGTAAATACAGATATTGATTTATTGGATTAATTCATTCGATCATAAAGTGATGAGTTTAATATCATCAATACTGTATCCTAGCGGAGCCCCTTGCACATGAATACTTCCGTTAACCTACAGTTACAAAATCATAAACGCAAAGCTTGTTTTGGAAGAAAGTTGTGAAGCATTCAGATTCTGTTTTCCTTTCGGTTAGCTGTCATTAATAACCATGTAAGGACCCATTTGCACTAAGAATAGAGTACTGCAGATGTCTAAAAAAAAACCCGCCATAAATGCAGCAGAGATCTCCCCTGAGGGAGAAATATTGTGACTCATGGCCTCGCCTGACCAGATGTGGGATAGGAACCAGACAGTCTCAGAGGGCAGAGCATCGAGTTAGAGGCAGTCCCTTAATTAAGGGCAAGGCGGCTTGGTTCCATGCCTGTATCCGTAATAATTAACCCCCATGGGTCGAAGGTGGACTTGGTTCTCAGGCTTGTTTAGGGACTTCCATTTCCTGAGTTTATCCAGATCTGTTGTAGAAGGTCTAGGGTGGATAAAAAGCCCCATGACAGGGGGGACACCCAGCATTCTACCATGGCTGTGGAATCAGTGATGAGTGAAATGTGTCCCCGGGGGGGGGGTTTGGGGGGTGGGGGGTACATTAGGGTTGTTTGTTTGTTAAGGTTTCCTACACTATTCGGGTTTTAATTGCATGTCATTTCCATCGTTTTCTTACAGTTTGCTAAAAATTGTATTAAAAACAACATACACAGACATCACTCAACATAAAACCTGAGTTCATGTTTTCCCTAGATAACAGGAGTAACAATATTGGAGAAGAAAAAAAAGCACCTATCCGTCGTTCCAGGGAGAAAGGGGAATTCTACCGTCTTCCTCAGAAGTCGCGCTGAATAAAAGCAGGGAAAAAACGCGCGACGAAACATGACCTTCGGCAAAATGAACAAATGGCACCGGTCCAATGCGGCTCTTCGCTTCCTGACCTGCCCTCCCCACCCCCCGCTAATCAAAACATGGCTACGGCCCATCACGGTACCGACGGCAGGGCTTCTTTTTTTTTAAGTCGAGAGTTCCACTGAACTTCCCCACCAAGTTCCAGCTTAATCAAAAACCGATTATGATCCTGTTATCACTTTCGTCTTCAATGCCCACACCAGTCAGGACACGTGTCAGCGCATTAGCTGAATTTCTTGGAAACATATCAGAAACTCCAGGCGAGTCTGACATGTCTGAAATGAGCCTCTGCCACAGTGGGGTCCCTGAGCAAGGCCCTTAACTCACAATTGCTTGGATTGCAGGACTGTATGAATTGTAAGTCGCTCTGGATAAGGGCGTCTCCTAAATAACATTAATGTAAATGATGTCTGCACGCAGATGAGGCATGTTCAGACTCTGGCTCGGAGGTCCTCGAGAACGAGCCTTTTAAATCTGATCCAGTGCCGCCTAATTACAGAACTCAGCCAATTTATTGAGAATAAACAAACGAGTTCGATGGCGGGATAATACCATAACGGCCTCGCAGCCGACAGCAGAAACGAGTTGCCTCTCAGGATTGGCGTTTTACACGTGAACGCCAGGCGCAGTTGCTGATAAGACCGACGGCGTGTGGCTCCGTAGAACTCGCCGTAGCCTGAGTCAGCCTGTGGACATGTCAGACAGAAAACAGGATAGGACAACACATACACCCACACAAGTACCTGATCTGGGTTTCAAGCCAAAAACAGTCAGCGTCGTGCTGAAGTCTGCTGAGTGCACGCCCTCCTGGAACGAGATAAACCAGAATAACGCACACGCCGAATTGACCTCACGGAACAAAACAATACAACGATTTACGTAGTACAGTGTAATGCATTCTGATCGATTTATACAGACTGTCAACAGAACGTCTGTGGTAGCCTAGCGGTCAAGGTACTGGCCTCTGGAGCAGAAGGTCCAGGGTTCAAATCCCACCTCTGCCAAGCTGCCACAGTTGGGCCCTTGAACAAGGCCCTTAACCCACAATTTCTTGGTTGGAAGACTGCATAAGTTGTAAGTCGCTCTGGATAAGGGCGTCTGCTAAATGCTGTAAATGTCTAGTATACATTTCTAGTCTTTTCAAAGCACCCTGGCGGCGGTGCAGGTCCGAAATCCACAGCAAGCAAAGCCCACGGTGCCTATCACGAGGGGGAAACTTCAGATCCCCGGCCCGACCCAAGAACATCTGCTTAAACAGCTTGAACGTGCTGTAGACAGACTGGTCCACGTGTACAGGGTCCAACCCTTGTGCGCGTGGATTACAATCGGTCAGGCGCGCATAATCTTTTCATTTTAAAACGCCCTCGTTTGTCATCACCGTTCTTCCTTGCTAACTCTCTCTAAGGGCAAATACGGGCTGTTCTGATGAGTCGGCTGATAATGACCGATTTCCCAAAACGCCCAAACAAAAGGTGACAGAATTCGTGTGCACTGTCTGTTGTGTTTTTGCTAACTGCCCCGTGAGCGGAGTTTTATACAGTTCGGACGGATTGGTGAATTCCTTGATACCGAGCGATAGGGTCGGGTTCAAAATTCCAAGAACAGGGTAACCGAAACAAAAGAAAAAGGTTCCTTTTAAAACAATTTACGCTTCAATTACCGGCAGTGGTTAAAGCAAAAGATACCAAAGAGCCACCTATTTGCCAGGAACGACAGATAGCATCACGTTGTTTTGCGCTCCAAAGTTTGTCTCCATTTGGAAAGAAACAATGGCTTTGGATTCTCAGTTTTAAGAATTCTTTGTATTATTACTGATCATGAGTCATTTCAACTGTGATCCAAAGGGACAGGAATTTTATTGCTTCAATACATTAAGCCGTGTTAAGTTTTACACTTATGACGAGTACAAACGGGACTTTCCACCAACACTTTTGGCCCCTTTTTTGGCTCGGAATAGATCATCGGAATCGCAGTCGTTAAAATGGAAACGATTCCCGATCCTACCGAGCGACGCCCCTTATTATGTCTGTGGTCAGGTGAGGTGAGGTTTGCCAGGGTATGAGCATCTCCTTCGAGTCTCCTCAAGTCCTCTGACCAGGGACTTGGTCCCCCCCTACGTGTCTGTAGTTCTAGTCCACCCATGGAGGACAGGTCCCCTGTTGAGTCTTGGTCCTTGGTCCTCCCAAAGTTCCTTCCTACCACTTTCAGGGAGTTTTTCCTTGCCACTGTCGCCCTAGGCTTGCTCAACTTGGGATTGGCCTTTTAAGATAATACAAGATTGTAAAGCTGCTTTGAGAAAATGCACCGTTATAAAAAAGCGCTATAGAAATCAATTTGAATTGAATTAAATTGTAGTTTCGTTTTCTGGGCTCTCAAAGGCTACATGGGGTTTCTTGTTGTCGTCGGGTCCAGCCAGTCGACACGGTGTCTCGTTAAAAACGGAACTATCAGGCCTTATTTAGGCTGCTCTAGAAAAAGGAGATCGCACACTACAAGGCTTGTGTTAAATGTGTTACGCCTGGGCAAAATAGAGAGGAAAAACGGCTTTAAGTCCGAAATGTTTGTTGCCGGCTGAGTATGCGTTAAAGGTGTTATTCAGAAGCTGAGCGTGGCGGCACTGGACCAGAGATCTGCTGATTTGCAAAAGATGATTGTTATAGCAACGGCTTCACATCACAGCGGTGATACTCAGGAAACTGCTGACCAGAGCAGAGTTCTCCCCGTATAATGGCTCTTTATAAAAAGGCCCTTTCACGCCGTAATCCAACACCGGACATCCAATGCCCAGAGCCACACACACACACACACACACACACACACAGGCACACGCTGTCTCACCTCGCAGTCGTTCTCGGCAGAGTTTCTTCGTGCGCTCTGGCACTTGTACTGGGAGGACAGGGAGAAAGAGAGGCAAGAGTGAGAATCTAAACTTGATTCACCTTACACCCTGAACTGCTCTTTGTGATACAGGAATTTAAAAAGGAGTGTTTGCGCTTTAACGAAACAGTTCGGCCCCATTTCTAACTGACAAGTTTCCAAAGAGCGGGCCTTTAATTTCTGTTTTATTGTAAGAACGTCGGCAGAAACCTTTGGGTGTGGCGGAAGGAAAAAAAAAAACATAAAAAAAACCAAACAAATGCTCACCCAAATCTGATAGGACTGAAAAACAACAAGTGTCTGTTTTGTGTTGGAATTTTTGTGTACCTAAACATGTGAGAACCAAATGTTTCCAGGCAGCTATTGATACGATGACTTATGTTACACTATTCAGATCGAACACGACTGCACAGCTCAAAACACACGTCTGAACTGATATCTCACCTCTTATACGGTATTTAGTTCAAACTGCAGAACTCCGCAGTCATGTGACTATGGTGTTCGAATTTGGCCTAACACTCTGGCATTAGGACCACGTGGCCTTGGAAGCGACAGAGACAAGAATGATTAACGACCCCGGGCGAGGCCGGGAACTTGGCAACGTGCGTCCAAATGAATGAGGGTAGCACAGGACCATAAGTCCATGCAAACCAGAGGAGCATAGGGCATGGAGAAAAAATGTCCAAGGAAACATAGAACCATGGGCTCATAGGACCAGGAGAGAACAGGAAAACAAAATATAAGTGTCCAGGGGAACGTCGAACCGAGGATCAGGGGAACATGACAGGAGGAGGGCATATGCCAAGGGAACACAGGAGCAGGGAATATAACAGGGGTGGACATGGGTTCTTAGGACCATGAGAACAAGACTTGGAGCTAACATAGGGGAGGACATAGGGGGAGCATAGGGCCATGGATTAAGATGACCAGGGAAACCAGGGGACCGTAAGACTAAAGGGACAGGCAACCAGGGAGGCGCTAGATCATGAGAACAAAAGACATGGAGGACATATACCCATGGGAATATAGGACCATGGATTCATAGGACCAGCGGCCCATTAGAGCAGGAGGGCATTTGCCCAGCGGAATACAGGACCACTGGAACATAGAACCAGAAGGATGGATGACCAGGGTAACATAGGATCATGGGATTATAGGACAGTGAGACCATTAGACCAAATGGACATACAGCCAGAGGAACACTAGGTATGTAAGACTGTAAGGAAAAACGACCAGGAGGACAGCTGAACACAGGAGGATGGGTTCACAGGACTAGGGGAACATAGGGGCAGGAGGACAGGGCATGGACTATGGCACAGTACACATGCTTGTACATCAACCCGCGTGAATTCGCACCTTCAGGTAATCTTTCCTCAGGTACTTGTTGCGTCTCCGTTCATCGTTCTGGTTCAGGATGGGAGGAAGTTCGGGCCATTTGGGCTCGCCGTCGCCGTTCTCTGACCTCAGGCTCCCGTCAAACGAGCAGGACGAGGATGGCTATGGGGAAAAGGAACCACATCTATAGTGCATGCAGCATGAGCGCTAGATAATGCAGCTAGAGGAGTGAACAAAGAAACTGGGACCATGGCTCGGTAAAAGAAGCCACGCCACAAGGACATAGGAGCAGGTTTTTGGCAGTGCCATTGTGTCTGGGGGGTGTCCTGACCTGGACCATGCCTCACAGACCCCAACGCATGCCCAAGGAGCATGCCCTCTGGTCACTGTGGACTTTTTCAGGCCCTTACCCTTGCACCAGACCCTTCTCCAGACTGAGATGCAGAGCCTCTCTGGTTCGTGCACCACCTCTGGTGAGGTGAGGGCTGTCGATTACGAGTCGCTGTCACCAGATTTGACCCCGAGGAGCGTTCGGTACAGGACCGACAGCACCACGGTCTGGTGTCTGAAAGAATAACACTACCCACACATATGGGGGAAGTTACTGTTCTAATTTCCTTTCGGCCAACGCGTGAGAACGCGACCATATTTCTGATTTATGCGCCTGTCTAACTGTCACGCAATTCCTTTCTTTTCGCCAGGGTAAATCTTTTTTTAAAATTGTTTTAAACGGTTGGTAATTTGTCAGGCTTTCTGTTTGCATGCTGTCGATTTACATCTGGTTACCATCTGAAACGGTGACGCTCATAACGGGATTAAACAAGTATGAGAAAGTAGCCATAAAGAGAAAGAAAAGCCCCCATCTGTAAGATCTCCGACCTTCAGGAAAGACAAACAAGACAAGAAAAAAAAAACATCGTTCAAGACCAAAAGACAAATAAATGGTTTTGATTCTGACTTTAATTAAATGGGTTCCAGAACATTTATGGGAAACTGAAGATGGGAAAAATGTAAGCACACGCGAGAGGAACAAGCCGGGTGTAAACAGTACGGGGCAATCTGGTCTGGCAAGAAGCAAAGGTGGATGAGATTGTACTCGGTCCATCCCAGGATCTTATGTTTTCGATTCAGATCGGGGATTCACGACGAGAACGTCTTAGGAAAGAAAATCTTCTTAAACGTGTGTCCATAGATCGACGTCGCCCTTCAGATAATCCCTTTAACTGTCCTTTTCTGAAGAACAGCTCCATGAACAAGTGGTACTTTTCGTAAACGTTTTCGTAACCTTCGAAAACTCCCGAGTTTCTCCCCAGCCCTCTACTGCCCCCTACAGGTCTTTGCCTAACATTTCCATTTACTACTAAAAAAAAGCCACAAGTCACCACTTGCAAAAGCACGTCAGATCACACTGGAGAAGTTCTTCAAACGTTGACTGGAATTTAGTAAGAACTTGTTTTTTTACAGTATTATGCTTTGCATGCTGAGTACCTA
>JAVSBV010040401.1:0-11283 GCA_033117975.1 Parotocinclus spilosoma
GTGTGTGTGTGTGTGTGTGTGTGTGTGTGTGTGTGTGTGTGTGTGTGTGTGTGTGTGTGTGTTGCTGAAATGGCCACAGAAACACTTTCGAGAATCCAGAAACGTTTGCTTAATATTGCGAATGTGTTATAAAAGTAATGCATTCGAATGGGTGTCCACAAACTTTTGTCTGTATACTGTATTTTGAACAGGTTTTGATTTCAGGCTGTAATAGAAAAATGGCTTTGAATGGCGTACGAACATTTTGAGCACAGTCACAGATCAGATGCTTAGCGAGCTGCATTTATTTAATTGTACGTTACTGTAAGCCCTAATGTTCAGAGTATATTCAATAGTTTATCATCTAATTGTACTAATGAATTGCTTTGTTCCTTGCGCTTTATTGACCCGGCAGTGCAATCAGCCATTTATTTCTGGTGTTGAGGTTTGGTGCAAAAACAGTTTGTGAACCCTGGTTTTACTCGAGTTGTGTGGCTGCAGGAAACACACTGGCTGAAGGCCCTGGCGCTCCTACTATACAAATTGTACGAGTCAATATCCTCTTGTGTATAAAGCAATACAAACTGATGATTTGTTGTGTGCTATTATTTTGGATCAAAACCACTTTTCACTCTTGTGTGAATAAGAATAAGGCAGTGATTCTAAAGTTCAGGATCTACCTATTGAACTTTGTAGTATGAACATCTTTGTGGACTGTGCTAGTCTTTCAACCATTAATATTTAATAGTGTGATTGTAGTGCAGCGAAGAAGAGCTGAACTCGTCCACGAAGAGCTTCCTGTTCCCAGCTTTAATGTGGAAGCTCATGAATTCACCCGCCGCAGTGCCTGTACCTCACACGCCGACTCTGAATGTTCAGATCTTCCTCAGACCAGGGGAGCTTTTGAGCCCAGGCCGTTCCAGTTGAAGATGGCGAGAACGTGACGACTTCAGAAGCCCACACTGTCTCTTGGAATTCCACGTCCGTCCATACATTAGGGCGAGTACGGCATTGCCATGGTAACTAGCTCCCTTGGTATGGCCAGGAAGGACTGGGGGGGGTGGGGCCGTTCCGATTGTGTGTGCAGCAGTAATAGGTATTGCCAATGATTTCTCTCTCCTTAAACATGCCCATTCATTCACAGAAGGGCAATTTTCAGAACGCATCCCATCCCCAGTCGCACACGGGTCATTATGGCCTGCAACGCTTACACAGCTCTGCTGTGAGGAAACCGTATCGACTTTACAGCCAGTCCGCGTTCGTTCAGCCGTTCTCTAACCTGGCTTCAATGTTAACAAATTTATATTTTATCCTCATGCACAGAAAGAATCACCCATCATTGTTTCCATTTTATCAGTTCTGCTTATCGTATAGATGGACTTTGTAGTCCATTTGTTTCTCTACACACGTTGTTGGTCCCATTTAATATGTTCTCTAATGGTCAGGCTCTGTTTGCTTGGTGGATCATTCTCAGGACTACAGGAGCATCTACAGTAGACATGAATGGGATGGAAGTAACCGCATTCTCGGTCACTTGATGGATCATCGATCTCCACACATTTCTGTCCTTCATTGATGTGATCCATGAAGTATTTCGTCAGGATAGTGGAAAAGTTTGCCATTGCTTTCTCCACCACTCCCCATTTTATCCGGGCTTGGGACCGGCGTACAGCTGGGGTGTTTTGCATATGCAAATCAATGACAATTTAGAGATGGCAATTAACCTAGCATGCATGTCTTTGGACTGTGGGAGAAAACCGGAGTACCCTAAGTAAACCCAAGCAGACACAGGGAGGACATGCAGACTCCACACAGAAAGGACCCAAGCCGCTTCACCCTGGGATTGAACCCAGGACCTTTTTGTTGTGAGATAAGCGGTGCCACCCACCGAGCCACCGTACTGCCCCTGGACCACATACACTCACTTTATTACGTATATTCAACACTACTTCAACCACTACAGGCAACATTTGCATAGGTTCACCAAAATTGTGCAACAGAAGATTCGACATTTTGCTTGGTCTGATGGATCCTGATTTATGCTGCAACAATTAGGATTGTAGGGTCAGAATTTGGTGTAAACACTGAGAAATCATCAGTGATTCAGGCTGCTGCTGGTGGTGTAATGATCGAACACTTGGGGCTACTTAAAACCAGCTAAACATTGTTTAAACACCACAGCCTTTATGTTGCTGACCAAGTTCATCCCTTTATGACTATAGTGTACCCATCATCAATGTGGCATGGCACAAATCTCAGTTCATCTCAAACTGGTTTCTTGAACATGCCAATGATTTCAATGTAAGTTATATGGTCTCTAGTCACTAGATCTCAATTCAATAGGGCACCGTTTGTGATGTGGTGGAACCTTTAGGTTTGTTTTATGGATGTGCAGAAGACAAATCTATGCTATCATGTCAATATGGTCCAAAATCCCGGAGGATCTGCAGCACCATGTTGAATCTGCGCCAAGGACAATTAAGGCAGTTACTAGACAAATATACCCTATAGTAGAAAGACGTATAACGGCAGATGATGCTGTTCAGTCTCAATCTTTATAAAACAGTAGTACACTTTTACACAGTAATTTTTTCGATAAGCGTGAAAAAATGACCAAGGCGTAACAAGTACAAGTAAATCAGTGTAAGTTCATTGGCTAGAGGTTTTAAAGGCCCCGTGTGTTCGGAATGTGATTGGTTGACTTGTGTCTGGTTGCGCGCCTCAGCGCGTTCATGTGTGAACCGACTCTCTAAACTGTCAGTGAAAAAGCTTTTAATGGCGAGCGGTTGTGTTGCTCTGTTGTCTCAGAAATAAGGGGTTTTGCACAGCTTTACGTAGCTGTATCCTTGTGTTGTGTTATGGGCAATTATGTGCGATTGTAAACGTTGGGACATGGACTAATATTGGTGATAAAAAAAACATAAACGCCAGATAGAAGCGGACAAAGCGGATAGCGGTGAAGATGAGCGCGAGCACGCCGGCGTCGTGTCGCTTCACCCACTACTTCGTGATCTGTGGACTGGACACGGACACGGGCCTGGAACCAGACGCTTTAGCTGGTAAGGTTATTCTCGTTTGTTTGATGGTTTATAGGCAAACATATTAGCCTAATCGCCATTAAAGCTCAAGTTTTGTTTTCCAACGGGAGCTAAGCGTATCTAAACCGCACTATCCCTCGCCTGCTAGGATTGTTTATGCCTTGCTGTACTGCAGTATTCATGAGTCTTATTGGTTTAAAATTAAACCATAAGAGTGGTTTATAGAATAGGTACAAGTGCCAGAAAAACAAATAAACCGTATAAGTTGGATAACTAAAAGGATTAGGACTGCATTACAAGCATTAGTATAATAATCCCGGTTGATTTATTCAGTATTGGAAGTCCTTATGCTTGAACTCAATTTATAGACGCACACCACACACACAAATTTTTATATTTTATTTATTTTATATTTTATTATATAGGATTAGGATCACATTACAAGCATTAGTATAATAATCCCGGTTGATTTATTCAGTATTTGAAGTCCTTATGATTTAACTCAATTTATAGACGCACACCACACACACTAATTTTTATATATATATATATATATATATATATATATATATATAATTTTTATATTTAAATGTATATAAATTATACAAAAAATATAAATTATATAAAAATAATATAAAAATAATGATATAAATAAAAATAAATGGTTTATATATGAATAAATGAACCAGCCGCTGTTTACATTCACACATATATTTATGTATGTATGTATATATGCAATATCGGAGGGTAAGGAGACCTTTTGATCTCTAAAAATAAACAATGAGATACATCAAGCATATAAGTGGAGAGCTTGTGATTTAATGTACCTTGGTCAATCAAGCGTTGTCAAGTTTCATCAATGTTGCAATATATGGCACTTAGGCGTACAGACCTGGTACAAGCCAAGTATCAAAACGTGGCATATTTGTTGGTGCTACTGGTTTGAGTATTTCAGAAACTGCTGATCAAAAACAATGAGGAAGCATGGATCCATCCTGTCTTAGCTCAGTGATTCAGGCTGCTGCTGGTGGTGTAATAATCAAACACTTGGAGCCACTTAACATCAGCTGAACGTTGTTTAAACACCATAGCCTTTTTTGTTGCTGACCATGTTCATCCCTTTATGACCATAGTGTATCCATCTTCAGTGTGGCATGGCACAAATCTCAGTTCATCTCAAACTGGTTTCTTGATCATGCCAATGATTTCAATGCAAGTTATATGGTCTCTAGTCACTAGATCTCAATTCAATAGAGCACCTTTTGTGCTGTGGTGGAACCTTTAGATTTGTGTCATAGATGTGCAGAAAGCAAATCTCCAACAACCGAGCAATGCTTTCATGTCAATATAGACCAACATCTCTGAATATTTACAGCACCTTGCTAAATTGCTGACATGAGCTTTTGATTTAATGTACCTTGGTCAATCAAGCATTGTCATGTTTTATCGATATTGCAGTATATACTCACTGGCACTTAGGCGTGCAGTTCTGGTACAAACCAAGTACCAGATATGGGAAGAAAAGTGATTTAATCGACTTCGGACGTGGCATGTTTTGTTGGTGCTAGACAAGATGGTTTGAGTATTTTAGGATTTGACGATGATCTAGTGGGATTTGCACACGTAGCCATTTCTAGGGTTTACAGAGAATGGTTCAAAAACTAGAAATAATCCAGTGAGTGGCAGTTTTCTTTGTGAAAATGTCTTGTTCATGCCAGAGGCCAAGGAAAATTGGTAGACTCAAGATGATGGAAAGGTGGCTGTAACTCAAATAACTACTTGTTACAACTGAGGTAAGCAGGAGCACTTCTCTGGATGCACATGTCAAACCTTAAGGCAGATGGGCTTTAGCAGCCACAGATCAAACATTAAGGTTACTACTGTCAGCCACAGACTGGAAACGAAGTCTACATTTCACACCGACACCAACAAAACTGGACTATAGGAGATCAGGAAAGTGGTGCCTGGTCTAATGATTCTCAATTTCTCTACTGCAACATTCAAAATGTAGGATCAGACTTTTGTGAGAAATGTTGTCAGAAATCAACATGAAAGCATGAATCCATGCTGCCTTGATTTAACATTTTGGGCTGGTGGTGTTATGGTGTTGGGGATATTTTCTTGGCACACTTTGTGCCACTTAATTCCAAATCTAGTTTACCATTGTTTAAATGCCACAGCCTGTCTGAGTATCGTTGCTGATCATGTCCTTCCATTTATGAGCACAGTCTATCCATTTTCTGATGGCTACATCCAGGAGGATATAACACCATGTCGCAAAGGTCAATTAATCTCAAACTTGCTTCTTCAACATGACAATGAGTTCACTGTACTCAAAAGGTCTCCAGTCACCAGATCTCAATCCAATAGAAAAGGAGATTTGGCTCATGGATGTGCTGCCGACAAATCTGTGGCAACTGTGAGATGCTGTTATTGCAGTATGGCCCAAAATGTCTGAGCAATGTTTCCAGAACTTTGTAGGACCTATGCCATGAACTAAAACCATACTAAAATATGTGATTAATAAAGTGGTCAGCGAGTGTAGCTACGCAATTAAGGAAGCCATATTGTGAGCACTATATGGAATCAATCAGACAGCCATTGGAAATATTTTATCTAAGAGCTGTGTGATGTCACAAATTACCTCATGGGGATGTAAATATTAGGTCTTTGAAAGTCTTGACCACTATTATTATAAATGACCACTAGTTTATCTATGCTCCTGGCATTTGCTTAAAATTATACCCATTTAGACTTTGCTTTTTATATTTACATGTACGTAACAATAACTGTAGCTGATTTGTTACTGATATTACCCAGTGAAACCGGTGAGGGTCGAATTTGAGTTTTCTTGATTTGTACAATGCACAAAAACACAAAACAACGGTTAAAAATAGATCAGGCATTTTGCTTGCTGCCATTAATAAGCATGTCAGTTTGGATGTATTTAGAAGCCTACATGACATCAGAACCGATTGAATATGACTTGTGTGTTCATGTCCACATGAACAAAAATGGCAGTCGAGTGTAATTGAACAGTTTACACTGTTTTGATAAACCACTTAACATGAAATATGCAGTATCTTACAAATGAGTACACCCCTTACAAATATTTTATAAGTTGGAACCCCCTTCCATTAAAAAAAAAATGTGTTCACAGCTTATATTTATCTGATGATGAACACATTTTAGGTAGACTGTTGTTTACAATCCATCTTTGAGTAAGGTGAGTGGTATGGTTGCTGGTTATAGTGGGAAAGCTACTTCTCAAACACAGTAGTTGACCTGTAAACGCTTGTTTTCTTAATGTCAATATGTTAATGCAGTTTAGGATAACTGAGTGAGCAGATATAGCAGAGAATACCACTGTAATCTGCTTTTACTGACTGTCCCAATCCTCTTGTCACGTCTCCTCTATCCTTTCTGACCTAGTTTTTGAGTCCATATAGAACCTGACACTGTGAACCGCATCACTATCTGAGTGTCAGGGCTGATTTTCCTACAACATCCATATGCATGTGCCCTTTTACTATTTTGATTCTGGGTTATGATCCGTATATTTGAATAAGTCTTCAGACACTTTATGCCAGTGTGGTGGCTTTGAACCATAATTGTTTCTCTTTGGGTTTTGTGTTTCTTTTTCTGGCGTCTAGTATTCATTTCACAGTTGCAGATATACTAGTTTGTGGTTTTGGTGGCTGATGCTGATAGTTCGAGAACAAAATGGGCGATGGCCATTTATATAATGCCAATAACACTGAAAAATCAGGAAACCAAGTTTTTTCCTTTTCATAAATGGTCCCCCCCTTTATTTGAGTTATTTAGTACTTCCAGTTTATGAGCTGCAATGAAGCAAGGTTTCTCTGAATTTTCTCCACTATTTTAAAAAATTCTATATATAATATATTGAGTTTGATGAAAGATTTCATTTATAACAAGAGCAGAGATCATTTATTTCCTAATATATTAATAAAAAAACATTTTTATTTGATTTCTATCCCAAATCACACAATTAGTGCAGTGGTTCTGAGAAAATATGTGTGAATGCTGTTACACAGTAAAAATTTAAGATATATTATGCATTCCACTAGTAATAATTCCAATGGGAATATGATTTGACACTTTTTGTTTAATTTACAGTTTTGTGTTAATTATGCCGTATGAAATTAATTTCGATGCAAAAGAAGTGTGTGTGTCAGAGGCTCAAATATTCTTATCTACGAAGGGATCGCTGCAAAAAACAGTTTGGGAACCACTGGACTAATGTAAGCCTACATTGACTTATTCAGTTGTAAATTAAAGCTAAAACATAATGGCTACCATCATTTTGTGAAAATCGTGTGGCTGTCTGTACGTATTTATCACTACACACACACACTATGAATATGTACACTATGTTTTGGTTACAGTAATGTGATAATTTATAGAGGTTTTTATATAATAGTTAGGTTTGTTATACCATATATCCTAATAACATGGGTTCACCGAGCATACTGTTTTCTAATTTTACTAATGTATGTTCTGTTTTACTAATGCTTGGTAGGACCTCCCTGCTGTAGCCCATATAACTCAAGGTTTGACTTGTTATGCATTCTGAAATTCTGTTCTACTCATCAGTGGTACAGAGTGGTTACCTTTGTTACTGCAGCATTTCTGTCAGCTTGATAGAGTCTGGTTATGCCCTGTTGACCAGATACAATATTTAATCACAACGACTGCTCACTTAAGGTTTTCTAAAAGTAAAACTTAGAGACTGTTGAACATCCCCAGAGCTCAGCAGTTCTAGAAACCCTGTTTGTTGCCAACAACAATGGCTTTGTCAATATAACTGGGATCACATTTGCACATTTCCCCCTTCCAGAATTTTGACGTGAACAATCCCTGAAGCTTCCAGCCCATATCTGCACTTTTACTTTTGTTACTTAACACTTTTGCAAATCTTAAGGTTTAGGATCTGGAACTCCCTGACACTTAATCTGCTCTGTGCTCAAGTACTCAATAACTCAATAAGCAGGTGAGAGTTTTTTTTCTAATTAATTTTTGTAGCCTAATATCCTTCCAATTAGTTGATGGGGTATAGTACAGCACTAATTAATCAGTATTCTTATGATAGTACTATTGTTTTTATGCTTTATTATAGTCATTTCGTATGTGGTGGGGAACATAATGCAGATCAGTGGCTTGCTTGGGTGGTTACGCTTTGAAGTTCCAGCATAGTATTGAGAAAACAAAAAGAAGTACAACCCAAAAGGTAGAGAGATGGTTTTCCTGATGTGCTGTAATTTATTTCTGGCATAGCAGGCAGTTTGGTTGCTGCACTCCCATTGTTAAGGCCATAGAACACATTTCCTGTTGATCACCTCCCTGTTTCAGCATGACTGAATAAAGACATTCTATCCCAGTCAGCATCCACATGCACAGTGGCTACAAGTCTTACATTACCCGGCTTAATTCAGTAGGTTTTTCGTGAAAGCAGTTCACGTGAATAAAACCTACCAACATTTCAGAGTTGATACTGGAAAGGGATAAAGGGGTTCACACCAGTTACTGAAA
Organism: Parotocinclus spilosoma; assembly: GCA_033117975.1. NCBI lineage: Eukaryota > Metazoa > Chordata > Actinopteri > Siluriformes > Loricariidae > Parotocinclus > Parotocinclus spilosoma. The sequence continues at coordinate 8,571 of JAVSBV010040401.1, forward strand.
GCAATGGTTCACATACTATTGGCACTTATATGTACTATTGGATATTTTTTTTCTTTAATAAACAAATAAAGTATAATATTTGTTTATTCCATTTGTAAAATTGGGTTTTCTTTGTCTACTTTTATAACTAAAAATCTAGAAAATGTAACATTTTCACAGAGTTGACCTTTTCAAACACCATTGTTTGTCATTTACTGATCCTGTCTTTCTTGGGGAATTATTGTAATTCTTCTCTGGCTGCAACAACAAATTCTAATTGTGAATGTCCTTTTTCTACAATCACAGTATTACCATATTTGTTTTTGCTATACTGTTCTCTTTTATCAGAATACTTAGTGATTTCTAGATCGGCTTAGGCTATATACATAACCACTTGAATAATCAAATAACTGTAAACTATGAAAGGATTGTTAAGTACATGTAAACACTCATTTTTAGTTTCAACAAAAAAAAATGGTTAATTGGACCACCGCTTTGGTTTGGTTAATGGGACTAGCCGCTTATTCTGACCAAATCCTAAAGTACCGAAACAAATCCTATTATATATGTGTAATCTTATTCGCTTATTTGGACCAAAGTTCCGCTTAATCTGACCAAAGAACATGAGAGGAAATAAGAAAAAGAAGCCAAAAGTCGCCACCTAGCAGATGCAAAGCAGATCAGCGATTTATTGGATTTTTGTACTCTCCGGGAGAATTTATGCTTTTAGCAAAGGTCAGGAAATCTGAAAAGTTGTGTTGACAAGAGTAAAACCAGCGGGAGGTGAACACGCCCACCACTTTCTTGATTTTGTTCAAGTGCAGTCTGCCAAGAGAACGGGTCAGGTCATACTGGATAAGTTCTTCAAACATTGACTGGAATTTAGTAATAACTTTTTTTTTACAGTATTATGCTTCGCATGCTGAGTACCTATATTTTGTGTTGTAAAACGTTTCGAAAAACTTGGTTGCAAATTTATTTATATAAGTTCGTAAGCGACAGTAGCTCTTTTGTTCCTTCACTATACGTGTAAATCACCCAATAAAGGTTTAATAAACATTTAATATGTTACCTAGCCCGTCCCGTCTTGTAATATACGGCATTTGTTTAATCAGACCAGCCGGTTATTAGGACCAAAACGATCGCGACCTGATGTGGTCCCATTAACCGGATTCGACTGTATAAAAAGTACTTCTTATATGAATACATTGTGAAAAAAATTGGGGGATATTTTGTTATGGGAAATTTCATTTAATACGACTATCCCCTAATTTTTGTGAGCAGTATATATATGTTTGTGTGCATATTGTGCAATGAAGACCTCTTTTTCCCAGTCATGTGTATAGCAGTTGAAACAAGCTTCTGAATTTTCTTGAACATTACATTCACTAGAAACTTGCTCGTCCTGTGGGAATTTGATCACCAGCCAGATGAAAGTGTTTAATCACTGAGAAGACGTGTGACATTTCAATCACAGCTGCCCCCCTTGTAAAGTAATTAGATCCAAATAGTGTTAATGACTAGTTTTCCTGCTTTAAATGACCATAGGGGGCAAACATTTACTGAATGACAGATGTTGCATATGTGCATGTAAGCAATTATTTTTAAGTGCCAGTGTATACTTTACAAAATGTGATTATGGTTAGTCATTTAGCCATTTATGCCTTTGCACAGCTTTATGACCAAATGTGGTATGCTCACATTACTTTTATAATAAGTAGTATCTTTACATCTCCAAATTTTAGCTGCAGTTGATGCAAGGGTAATATTGTGAACTAGGAGTAGTAGACAATATACAGTAGAAAAATACCAATATACAGACACTGATCACATTTATGTACACTGCCTTGTTTCTGCATTCACTTTGTAGGTCCATCTACACTGCTCACAAAAAGTGGGGGATATTTCATTTTTTGTGATATTTCTCTATTTACTATTTCAGTTCTGTAATGGTCAGAAACCTCACAATGTAGTTACTATATGGGTTGTTGATGTTCAGCCCAGCAGTATCACTGATGTGGTGTTGGTGCATGCGGAGTGGATCACAGCAGTGCTGCTGGAGTTTTTAAATGCTTTTCACTGACTATGCATTCTTGCACAGCTACCACAATGATCCAGCTTGTAGATGTATAATCACAGACAGTAGCTCTTCTGTTTGTGTTAGTCATCCTCTAATCTGTCATCAGTGCTCACAGGAGTTGGGAAATTTACCAAGGGAATTACCGGGAATAAATGGGTTATTATGGGAATTATAGAGTATTAATGGGAATTAAATGGGAATGTTCAAAGCTAAAGGTGAGTAACTTGCATGTAGTTGGTAAAAATATACTGAAGCATAATCTTGGCTAAAATAATTAGATATGATACCAAAACAGTTAAATAGCAAAGCTGCTCCTCAGTCCCATTCACTTTGGCACATTACACACTGAAGGGCTATTGAGATCACACACCCCCAGTGCACTGTAACAGTGCCACTGTTCATTCCTCCATCACATGTACAGCATATAGCTAGTGGATTTCTAGAAACCTGACAGTCACCACTACTGAGAGCACACATTAGGACCAAATGAGGAGTTGCGTTCTTTTGAGTGTTTTTTTTATTGAACTTTGGATTGTTCAATGAAAGAATTAAGCATTTTTAAAGTTCTGCTCGCAACTAACTGTCATAGTTAGTTATTATTTGTATTGTTATGCCTGCTGTATTGTTGTCAATGTAATATTATTATTGCAAAGT
>JAVSBV010040412.1:0-11283 GCA_033117975.1 Parotocinclus spilosoma
GACACTCTGAGAAGCTCTTTTTATACCCAATCATGTTGTCAATTGACCTAATTAGTGTTAATTGGTCTTCCAGCTGTCCGTTATATGCTCAATTTCCTTTTTCCAGCCACTTATTGCTACTTGTCCCAACTTTTTGAGGATTTGTTGACACTGTAAAATTTTGAAGCAACATATTTTTCCTTTAAAATATTACATTTGCTCAGATTAAACATTTGATCTGTCATCTATTACGAATGAAATATTGACATTTGCCATCTCCACATCATTGTATTCAGTTTTTATTCACAATTTGTTTAGTGTCTCAACTTTTTTGGAATCTGCTTTGTATATCAGCGTTCATTTGATAAAAGTTTTATTTGTGATTTGATTTTTTTCAATAGTTTTTAATAGTTTATTTTGTACATTTTTCAAAGTTTTATATTTATAAATACTATACATTAAATACATATGTTCTGCACAGATTGTGTAACATCTCTGGATCATCACTCACCTACTTTTAAAATGTTGTTAACTATAAATGAAATCAGCATGGTGGCATAACGGTTAGTGTGGTCATCTCACAGCTCAAGTATCCTTGGTATGAGCCCGACCCATGATATGTGGAGTTTGCATGTACTGCTTGTGTTCATGTAGGTTAACTCTGGTGTCCTCATACATTCCAAAGACATACTTTCTTGATAATTGATGTTTCTTAGAGTGCCCTTAGTGTGTGTGAGTGTACAACTGTGTGCCTTACAATGAATTATCACTCTGTCTAAAGCTGTTCTGTTTGCTGCCGGCTAGGCACTGGCTCTCCCGCAACTAGGATTAATCAGATAAGAAAAAGTTCTCAAAGTTTTAAAGACCCTTGTTGGAGTCTGAGAATGGACACTACCTGTGTGGAGTTTGCCCTGTGTGCTCCTTGTGATTGTGGGTACTCTAGTTTACTCCCACATTACAAAGACATGCATTCAGTCAAATGCTATCTCTAAACTGTCCCAATGTGTATGTGTACACATGCGCGTGTCCTGAGATGGACTGGATCCCTGTTCCATGTTGGTTCTCACCTTGCACCCTATACTGAGGTTCCCCATGACCCTGAATTAGATTAATTTAAAAATAATAAAAAAAAATGAATTAATAATTGCAATCATTTATCTAGCCATTACTTATTTATCATGATCAGGGTCACCAGGGAGCCTCTTTGAGGGACAAGATTTTGGCTGATTCTAGCCAGTCATATCATATAGCACATTTACAGGTCAGTTTAGGTCAATTTAGAGCAGCCACTCAATCTACCTGAATATTTTAGATACAACTCGACACAAACAGGAACAGGAGAGTAGGATGGAATCCAGGACAGGGGACCAAACCAATCCACTACATCAATGTTACATGTCACCTTGTAACCTCAATATTAACCAGCAAACATCTGCACTACATATCCTGCCATATCCACTGGAGCACATTTGTGTGTTGAGCCAATGTCATGCTTTCAGAGTTGTTTTTCTGTCACTATTTCTATGAAACAATATGAAGACATGAATGAGAATGAATACAGTTTTATATATCAATATATACATTTAAATAATATATACATTTATCATTAAAACAAAATCAGCCTCACTGCCCAACATGCACACACGCACTCACACACACACACACACACACACACACACACACACACACACACTCCAGTCCATCATTAGCCTGCTTCCTGTCAGAAAACTGGGCTCATTGCCCCAACACCAGTGCACTTTAACCAAAGCCCCCTGGACATGCACACACACACATTCACACACTTTATAGCTCAAGGCTGATTTCCCATTTCCATGTGGCGCCTGGTCTTAATCCTGAATTGTGACTCCCTAGCACATGCACACACCCACCCACACACACATTGGCATGAGAATTTATAGATTAAAACACAGAAATGGTCATTGTGCTGCCAAACCATTTAGCACCTAATACCACCAATTACTGAGTTACAACATCCAACTAAACTGATTTTATAGACCATGCAAACACACGTACACACAAGTGCATACAGACTCACAGTTGCAGATACACATGGTTGCATGTATGCCGTCATCAAGGTTTATAACACATGATTGTAAAAAAAAAACAAAAACAGAAAAAGTTTCACATAAAAAAATCCACATAAAACTTAATGCAGTGTTTCTTACGTTTACTTTGACTTTTATTTCACTGTAGATGGTTTGAACCCTAGATATTAGTGGAAACTAGTATTTTGACTTGTTGCTGATAATAGTCTGGATGGTCCTTTTCATCTTTGGTCCAGAACACACAGCATGCAGTTCTTCCTATAAAAGATATGGAATACTTTGAATTCATCTGGAATATGGAATATGGAATATGGAATTCATCTGACAACAATACTCATTTCCTCAATGTATTGGTCCAGCTCAGATGCCTTGGGGCCTAGACATGGTTGACATAAAACTTCCTTTTCTACAGTAAAGTTTTCAGTGCAATTTGCCAATGTAACTCTGTATTGTAGTGCTATACAATGGTTTGCCAAATTAATCCCATGTGATTACATTATATCAGCTATTGATGAAAGACAGTTCTTGATGCAGTACCATCTGATGGATAGGAGATCATGGGTATTCAGATTAAGCGTGCACCTTTGCCCTTTAGGCACTGATGTAGATACTGCTTTTGTGCAAAACCCTGCTTACAATCATCTGTTGGCATCATCTATTTGAAATCACAACTTTTTTTATTTGAGGTTGACACACACACACAGACACACACACATACAGCTGACCAATTATAATACAACTACCCATACACAAATTACTTTGGTCAATGAACAGGCCGGACACACCTGACAGCATCAGATTAGCTATTGTAAATCGCACTAATCACTGACTGGTAAGCGCAAAACAATTTGCAATCTCTGTAATCAATGTCACTATATTTCCTGTCTCCTGTCAGGAAAACCTGAGCAGCTATTTTTCCCAAATCAGTCATAATATATCACAAGGGGTTGTTGGATGATTATTGAAAATGATTACCCACATAGATAGATGACTGGGATTTGTCAGCATTTTATAAATCTGCAAACTCTTATCATTTCACAGCAAACTGACTGACCACTAACAAGGGTCACAGAGTCAAAGGTTAAACCTACATACCCACCTATTGGGGTGTAACATTACCTGCTAAAAGGGAGATATGGAGAATTTGAGTTGAAATGCAGGGAGAGACAGAACTGAATGCAATTTAAGATGCAGCAACAGAAGTACCCAATCAAAATGAACAAGAGCCCATTGAAACAGAGAGCATGACCCTAAAGTGTTTCCCATAAATAGCAATATCCTGTGGCACAAACGTTTGTGATGTTAACATTCCTTAAACCCATAAGTTCCTACTACCATCCTGACAGGAATAACATTCTGCACCCACCATCACTAGGGCCATACATTTTGTTCCCACTATCATGAGGCCTATAACATTCTGCATCACCAAAGTGACGGCCACAAGATTCTGTTCCCACCATCATAAGGTTGACAAACTTCTCCAGCCACCGTTGTGAAGGTCACAAGCTTCTGTTACATCCATCATGTGGCTCACAAGTTTATGCACCCACCCTCATTAGGGTCAAATAGTCCTGACTTCTACAAGGTATTGCTTCAATCCAAATATCTACAAGCTGCTGCTCAAATTTTAAAACCCATGAGCCCTTGTTTAACTCCTACCCGACTCTTATACCATATACATAGCAAAAGAATTGTACATAAAGCTAAAATAATACTGATTTTTATGTTGCTGAATATCTAATGATAGACTTGTCTAAATACTTGACTTATACTTTTCATTTATGACCAGTAACACATTTAAGTACTTACATTGCTTTAATTTTAATTTTAATCAGTACAACACATTAATGTTTGTGTGTACATAAAAAACAGCATTTGCTCACTGTTATTCACCAGCACACGAGAAGCTCTGGATTACACTGGTCAACATAAAAAAAATATATATTCTGTTTAATGAATCAAATTACTATAATATTATTGCAAACTATTTAAATTTGCCGAAAACTGGCATTTGGCACTAGTTCCCATTCAATTAAGGATTTTGTGTTTTACTGTTTACATAAATAAGTAGTTAATTCATGTTCATTTTTTATTATTAGTTATTATTTTTGCACATGTTAATGCATATGCATTGTTCAACAAATGATTCAGAAGAAACTCAAATGTAAGTGTCTAATCCAAGTATTGGATTATCTCTGGTGTCCAGCAGTCTGCAAGCATGGAAGGGTTACATTTACCCTGATATCTTTTTTCCGTAGTTGCAATTCTCTAGTATAATCACTCACCATGGCCATTACTAACTGCTCCACAGTTTGTTGCAAAGAAGTCTAGATGATTTTACATGATCTAGATACATTTTTAAAGACATGTTACAGCCAACTTCTTTATTTGCCTGAAGGAGATTTTCCACCAATTCTTAATGGTTGTCTGCCCTGGTGTTTCTTTGGACATTTGTTATCAAAAATTGGAATGTTTTATCTTTGCTTCAGGCAAATTTGGAAATTCACAAATAATGTTTTGACCATTGCCTTCACAAAGTTTCTCATAAGATCCAACTTTATATGCAATGCATTCTAATGGATTTTTGTCTCCAGCTGCAGTGAATGTCTGAGTGGTCAGGCTCTTTTCTTACAGTGCTCTTCAATTGCTCGACTGTCCCATTCACATAGGAGACAGCAATACTTTGTGTCTCCACCCTGGAGACCAAGCGTGAGAGCAACCACCTTTAAGTCACCAGAGAGGCACTATTGATGTTGATCATGCACCTCAGTTTTGTATCTTAAAAGTCACTTCACCACAGATACAGCTGAAACTATCTGCTTTATTCATTAAAATCTAAGGCATAACTGAATAGCTGAACAATTATATAAGTTTAATGGTATAAATTCTGGTTAGGTGACTGATAGAGGGAGAATGTATGAATTTTATAGAGTTGTAAGATGCAAGTTTAATAACTATTGTATCATCTAGCTTTCATTGGTCATTTAGAGATGACACAATACTGATGATGCAATTCTTGCCTGGAAATGTTACAAAGGCTATGAGAAATATCTACGCACTCCTAACTTATGAACCTATGATAACGTAAGGATGATTTTAAACCACATTGTAAAATAACTGTAAAATAAATAAATTTTCCTTCTGATCTTCTGTGTCTATTTGGGCATGCCATTTTGTAAAGAGCAGCAAAAACAACACAATTTGTATTAGGTCAGTTCAAGCAAAAGAGTGTACAGTGGCATTAAGCCAGTTAATAACCTTCGTTCTTTAATGCACTGCCATCAAAGCAAACATTAGCGAGAAAGAGTGCCAAAAGACCTCTAGCGTACTCCCTTCCAACTTAACAACAACTCAGCAACCACCTGGCAACCATCCAGTGAGTAGCATGACCCTAGCAAACCACCATTAAATACTGTACCGGTTCATTAGTCCAGACTGCTCAGGTTCACAAGAAGCATTTATAACAAAATGTCAGTGTAAAAACTTACATGTACTACCAGAATACTAACTATTGTGGCTCCTGTGGAGCAATGGCATAGCATAGCAACAAATAACCCTTAGGTTGCTGTAGCTTTTTTTGTTTTTGCCAATGTATATGTTGATCCACACTGTATTCAAATAAAAAATTAACAAAGGCATGAAAATATTAATTATTTGCTAAGCTAAATGTTTGTTTGTTCTGATATGCTATTAGCAGTAGTTTTACATATTTTATTTTATTACAGATCCCACTTTAAGGACTATAGGACATGGATAATGTCACTTTTTCCCCAACTTTACTAAGACTTTAGGCAAAAATTAAACTCATTTTATATTTGCCACCAGCTTCAAGTGATATGTTTTTGCTACCTTGACTTTTGTGCATCATACAATATGCAATACATATTCAGGCAAACAGAGTAATATTAATATTGATATCATTAATTATGGAAATGATCCATAATATTATGGTTCATGTATATCAGTTCACTTATAAACAATACCATTACTATAATCATCATGACTTTGCAATTATTACTCATGAGTTGAAATTAAAAGCATTTTTTTACTGCCATTAACTTTCCTTACTAATCTCAGCTATTTTCGTATGTGGTACAAAAACCTGATACTATTCAGATGTATGACCGTATGACCTCAATCTAAAGAGTCTTATCTAAATTCATGGGACTTTTACATCAATCAAACTTGACATTTCTTATCGTTTCTGCACCCACAGATGTCCGAGTATTGCATTTACCTGGCTGCTCCCTCTGCGCTGCAATCCCATCTCACAGTAAAAATTCCAAACTCACAAATCATGTCCACTTCAATGTGCTCTATATGGGATAGAAAACAAAGGTGCAGAATCTACATAATGCATGTTTCCATTGGAGTAATATTTAAAATTTCAGCCACAGACAGACATGTAACTCTACTGAATATGTTAAAAAAATAGTAACATTAGTTATCTTTGAATGATCTGAAATGTACAGTAAAATAAAAGTAAAATACAAGTGAATGTAATAAAACCGCTGTGTACAATAAAATATGAATTTAAGTGTAAGTTTAAATGAAGGTCAAATTGGCCCAAAAGTTTAAAAACATCCAAGAGACAAACTTTCAGGTTCGTTGGAGTCCTAATGGAAGTACTACAAAAAACAATACATGTACAACTACAATTAAACTATACAAATACAAACCTACAAGAAAGCTTGCTTGTTTTCATGTTTTTGAAAATGTTTTGAGGTTTTGCAGCTCACCTGGTTAAGATGTTAGTACCAGCTGCTGAAAATGGCTGAGGACTGGGCTCAAATCCTGACCGGGACATGCAACATTATGGTAGGGTGGTGCACTTATGGAAAAGCATCCAGCCACAGGGTGTGCTCGTGGCAGGGCACTCTCAATGTCAATCTAAAGCCCAGATAAAGGGAAGGGCTGAACTGGGAAGGGGATCCTTCATAAAACCTGTGCCAAACCAGGGCTGTCTGCTATGGTGACTTCTAATGAGAGCAGCCAAAGAACAGTCATCAGTATTCTCTTTGTTATCCTCAGTCATAGTTTTGGCAAAAGGTTTGCTTATTAAGTGATAATGTTTATGCAATGACATGCTGTGATTAATGTTTTGAGGTGGTTTCCATTGTGTGATCTCACAACAAGAACACCAAAGCAAAGTCTGCCAGAATCCCCCAAAGCCCTCAAGGATTAGAAAATCGAACCTAGTGGTGGATTGCTATTGTAAATGTGGAGACATTCTAAGGAGAGTCAGTAATAAGGAGACACTCAGTCATTGATGCGTTTTAGCTATTTATCTCAATCTTGCTTGCTCTCTCTCACACACAAACACCTCTGCTGATTCTAGAGACTGTAGCCTTTAACCTTTACTGATCAAGCTCATTCTGACACAAAGTTCATTTTTCTTGCTAAATCTGGACAAACTCATCAAATTCAACTTAATGAATTATTGTAAATTAATGAATCTGAATGAATCTTGTAATCAATTAAGGCACTAAATCACTCAGCAGCAACTCATCTGGCCATACATAATAATAATAATAATAATAATAATAATAATGATAATAATAATAATAATAATAATCATAATAATAATAATAACAAAATGTTATTTAATAGGCGCCTTTTAAAACACCCAAAGACACTGTACAATAAGGGCAACAATAAAAACATAGGAGAGAAAAAAATAGTTTAAATTAAATGTAATTAAATTAAATTAAAATACAATATAAACAGCAACAATAAAATAAAAAGTTAGGCTCATCCATAAACCAACTGGAAGAGATAATTTCTTTATATGAGACTTATTACATATAACAAAAGTAAAACTTTCATCTTTAGAATAACATTATGCATAACATTTTATGCTAGTTAAATGCAATGTGTTCATTAGCATTATCCTATAAAAGTTCCTTAAAAGTCCATCTAATTACCTAGATTAATTCATTTCAATTGCAAATAATAATGTTAATTAATTAGATTTACATTAACACAAACAGTGCTTGTGTGATTATCAGTAGTGTAACACAGCGATTGTTTTTTTTTTGTTTTGTTATTTTCCAAGTTTTTATTTAAGGCACATGTACAATGTTTATAAAGCATAGTGGCTAAGCCAATTCCTTTACATAATTAAGTTCCATTTTATCAAGCCAATTCTAAATCAATCTGTTGATTTTTGGGCATTATGAAGCATTTTTGACTGTACTTATACATAATAAATTGTTATATTGACCCAAGCACCAAATATTACAATTATTATGTATCTTGCCCACAAAGAGATTATGAATGAGATTGGTCAAACAGATAAGAAGATACCACATACCACTTTCAGGTTTATTTAAAATCACATTGTAAATCTGTATTTATTTATTAATTTATTATTATTAACTTGTTAATGCTTAAAGTACTGTAGATACATTAACACAATAATTAAATGTTGCATTCTACAGAAAAATACATTATATATCTCTTTTATTTTACATTTTGTGTGCTTCACTTTTATTAACTTAATCACAGTAAATGTTCTTTCATTAAATAAAATAACAACATGACTATTTACACAGTGTGCCTAATGTATGTATGTTTTCCTTTACACTGCACATGCTTAACATGTGGTTCTATAAAATAAACTGCGCACTTCAGACCTATTAACATACCACCTGGCATTTACTCGAGAGAATTAAATTTTAAGTACATTTTAAACAAAGTTAATATAAAGGTGTTAATGTACCCCACTAATACATGCCTCTGGTAATCCAGAATCATTGTTATGACAGCAAGCAATAGTACAATTTAAACTCTCAAATGTGAAATGACTGTTTAAATATGAGGATTAAATATGTTCTGGGCTCCTGTTCCTAAATTCCTAAATTTTGCTATCAGACACGGTCATTATAAGGAAAAATAAGGCTGAACAACTGATTACATCTGTAAGCTCTTTTCCTTACAGTTTATGTGTTTTGCCCAAGTGAGTTTGCTCGTTTTTCTTCATTTCTGTGATGTATCTCATTCTCATCCATCTTCTCTCTGTAAAATGAGAAAAAGGGTGAGAGGTCAATGGATAAGTAATTATTTAACATATGCCTACACCCAGATCCCCCGATTCCCAGTTCAGTGTCCTGTTCATCTGCATCCCTTATTTTCCACATATACATACGCAAATACACACAATTTTGGTATTTAAGTTTGTTAAACAAAAGTTTGTTATTTAAGAAACCATTCTTGAGTGCATCCACCATGGACCCAGAAAAGTACTTGAATATATATTGGGCCAGGGGCTTAACTACTGATCATTATCCTTTTTGTCACAGAATCAAGCTATGCAAGTAGGTATGGAAGACCGAGACACAAAGTGTATATATTTAAACTACAGAGCACACCTTAATTGCTGACTGATCGAAAAGCAGACTAATTTGCACATTTTCAGGAGACCCCACAGGGTGCACACATATATCATACATACGTGTATAAATAAACACTTTTTCTGTCATACACACTCAGCAGAGGCTTGAACGCTTAGTCTCTCAATCTCTGTTAAATGGATTACATTAGTCTGGAAGTAATTTGTTGCTGCTAGAGTCACAAGGTGTGTCAAAGGATTCAGTATGAATTCTGCATGCTCGGCCCAGAGGAGCCAGAGGAGTGTGTGTGTGTGTGTGTGTGTGTGTGTGTGTAATGGGTTGGATCAAATGTATATATCACTGTAAGGACCCAATGTCACCACAAGGATAGAAAGATTTTTATCTTGTGTGAACATCTGGCTGCTTAAAATATTTTTTCTTCAACTTGATTCTGCAAAACCAAAACTGTGTGTCCGTGCGTGTGTGTGTGTAGCTCTGACATGTTTTACATTGTGGGGACATCTTACTAGTTAAGATTAGGAAAACTTATGAAAACTAAACAACATGTTTGCTGTAGGTTACTGAGTTGATTAGCTGCACTATTCATTATGTCAATGGAAGGACTCCACAAACTCTGTGTGTGCACTTATGTGTGTGTGTGTGTGTGTGTTCGCACGTGCGTGTGTGTGTGTGCGTTTACAAAGATGTTGCTGTAAGTACTGTATAAACATGTATAGTATGTACACTGTTAATGTTCAGCAAAGCCATTAAATTAGAACTTATAAAGTGTGCATTCAGTGGTGATTAAATGTTTGTGTACAGTGCTGTACAATAGTCATGTTTTGGCTTCTCTATCCACCAGCATTTTAAGCATCAGATCAGATTTTCTAAGACATGTTTATTTTAAGTTTTTAAGCCCTGATTGAAACTACATTACCATCTTGCATGCTTAAGCAGACAGCCAATGATTTCCTCTCTCAATTCAAGTCTATACAAAGTTCAGAGTTCAAGCTTGTATTGTCTACCATTTTCTTCCTCTGAGATTAGATCAGCTTCCTGTATACGTAGACTTGCATTGTTTAACTGCGGGAAAAAAGACACGCCCTTAACACGACTCAAAACACACTCCAACTAAAGTAAATGAATCGCTCACAATTCAATGTCAAATAACACAAACAATAAGAAAAGAGAAGATTGATCAATCTCTGAAAAATAGCTTTCAGAGACCTGGATGTCTGGTTCTCATTATATGCAGACTTAAGTCATATTATTTCATTTAAAACAAATACTTACAGTGTATTGTCTAAGAAATAATTCATGATGCATGATGTTTTAGCTTAAGACTGACATTACTGATTTGGGCTCAACAAAATGATTCACAAAGGTACACTATGCCAAGTGTTCGCACTCTCATCTCTCAAACTCAGCAGAACAAGGATGCCAGTAGAGAAAAAGTGCTCAGATATATCAAAGGTAGATGGAGGTGCTTCAACAAGGCCATTGTGGGATTGTGGTAGCCTAGTGGTAAAGGTACTGGGCCCTGGACCCAATGGTCCAGGGTTCAGATCCCACCACTGCCAAGCTGCCACAGTTGGGTCCTTAAGCAAGGCCCTTAACCCCAGATTGCTTGGATTGTAAGACTACATGAGTTGTAAGTCGCTGTGGATAAGGGCCAAAATGCCTAAATGCTAAATGCCATAAATGTACAAACCGGATTCCCAAGAAGTTAGGACACTAAAGGGGTGCCGACATCTAATGTTTTATTCAGAATAAAACACAAATAACAGATCAAAAGTTTAAACTGAGAGAATGTGTCATTTTAAGGCAAAAATATGTTGTTTCCAAATTCCATGGCATCAACAAAAAGTTGGGACAAGGCCATTTTTACCACTGTGTGGCATCCCTCT
>JAVSBV010040422.1:0-11282 GCA_033117975.1 Parotocinclus spilosoma
TAGGAAGAAACCTTGAGAGGAACCAGGCTCAATAGGGCAAACCCATCCTCATTTGGGTGATAAGAGCTTTAAAAAACCTAGACTTAAAAAATTTGGAGAGTGCCTGAACCTCTAACTAAAGTACAAAGTTTATTCCATAGCTGGGGGGGCAAGTATGAGAAAACTTTCCCACCTGCTGTGGCTTTTTTAATTCTAGGAACTGAAAGAAGTCCTGAACGCTGTGAACAAAGTAGATGAGCTGGACTGTAAGATTCTAAGAGTTCACTCAAATAATGTGGGTCCAGACCATGAAGAGCTTTATATGTTACAAGAAGTCTTTTATAATCAATGTGAAATTTATATCTATGAATAGAAATTGTACCCACAAGCAATGTGTACATTCTATTGGTTTAGATAACATCAGATGAACGTTGGTCAGTATTTCTATAGGTAAGTGCACTTGTATGTAATAAAATACCAAATGGCTGTGGACATAAGGTTGGTGGACCCAATAACATGGTAGCTCCCAAAAGTCCACTCCAGGTTGTCTATATGCTTATGAGATTGTGGTAGCCTAGCGGTTAAGGTATCTGGCTCTGCACCCGATGGTCCAGGGTTCAAATCCCACCCCTGCCAAGCTGCCACAGTTGGGTCCTTAAGCAAGGCCCTTAACCCCAGATTGCTTGGATTGTAAGATTGTATGAGTTGTAAGTCGCTCTAGATAAGCGTCTTCTAAATGCCATAAATGTAAATATGATCTGTTTAGAAGTCCACTAGTTTACCTAGAAGCAATTTACTACGTAGTCCATTAAGTAGTTCAGGAGTATACATAGAAATGAAGTAGAAATATTTAATATACAGGAAGATTAGACCAAATGGACTGTGTGGTTAATCTGGTATACTTTGAGTTCAGAGTAGTTTATTTGTATGTGTAGTAGCAGGTGTACTTGACGAAAAGGCTAAACCTGCATGTAAAAGTATGTATGTAGGCATAATATGGATGGCAATTTGTAGTTTAATAGGATAAGAAATGGGTCACAAAGCTTGTTGTTTAGTACAACTTAGTATATTTACAGCTAGTTTACATGGCTAGTATACTCCTGGACAAAAAAGGCCAAACCATTTGGAAAAAAAAAGATTTTAATGGGCAGGACATTACCAAGAATTACACAAATGTGCCATTCATTAGTATAGAAATAAAAGAAGTTAATGTGGACTACATTGTCTATATGGTGCTCTAATATACTGCTCAGAAAATTAGGGGATAACCCAGAATGAAATCCCCTAATTTTTGTAAGAAGTGTAGTTTAAACAGAAAGTAATTCATTTGTTTAGATCTACACAACGTTTGCATATTTTTGAGTAACACTACAACCCTTACTGCAACAGTGTAAGATTTCTATAGCAAAAAATATCCATATTCTGTACGTTTGCAGTTGGGACAGCTTTATTTACTGGTCTGGTCTTACTAACTGTCACTGTGAATGAACTTTCTGAAACCGCTTTGTCGGTTCTTATTGCATTTTAATAGAACTTGATTCAGTCGATTCCAGGCTGTAGAATCAATCAGCTTTGGGTTTGTTGGTTTGCTTCTTATATAGGAATCTAATCTTAAGGTTTGAAATCAGACTTTGCAGTCGACTCAAGTATTTGAAATCTCTCTGAATCATTTTGTCAACTCTGCATGCTGATGTTAATCTGCATGATATGGGCAAAAATATTGGGACACCCCTCTTCATCTTTGAATTCACTACAGAGTTAAAAAAAAAACCATTTGCGTTTTAAATCTCAGCAAAACAAAAGCAGAAAAACGGGCTGATTTTAGGGGTTGGCCTAGACCCCTTTGTTCCAGTAATGGGAAATCTTATTCCTTACCTTCATTTTGGACAAATGTGTGTTTCTAACTTTGTTGGAACACTTTGGGGAAGGACCTCTTCTGGTCCTTTTGTGTTCCTGTGCAAATGTAAGGTCCATAAAGGCATGGTTAGAAGAGTGGGACGTGGTAGAACTATACTAGCCAGTGCAGCTGGGCTGTAGCTGACAACATGGCAAATCTTTGAAATCAAAGTTTGACTTCATTAAAAGCCCAGCACGTTTAACAACCTAATGAACTGGCAAATTAAATGCATAATATAGTCAGTGTAGTCAAGTAGTATACATAGAACATTCTTTACATGAAATACAAAGGTCACTTGGTAGTTTATTAGTATACTCAGAAACCACGTGTACCTAATAAAATGGCTTGTAACTGTAAGTAGAAGACAGCCAGGCCTAATACACTGGCACCTGAGGTACATAGTGGGACTTCACACTGTCGTTTGGATGCCAGGGCTAATGCGATCGTTTTGTATAGGCTGTTTGTATACCTCATGTACCTAATATATCCACTACTATATCTAGAATGCAGTTTTTTGGACTACATAGTCTGTTTGGTAGACTGGTAGTACATCTAGAAAGTAGTTACTTAATCCAGGTGGAAGTGCCTAGAAAGTGTGGCAGCATAAGGTAATTCAACTTTTAAATGTGTTTTAAATGAACCTCATTGTTAGTCTGATAGTCTATGGGTACACTTAAGTGTCTTTGTAGTTTTAAAGTATCGTATAAAGTAAAGTATAACTAAAACGTTCAATCTCATCATCAAGAAGAGTTCGTTAAGGATCAGCTACTTGACTGACTCAATTTTGTTATTTTCCCACACATTCTTATAGCATCAATGCCATAGATTAAGAAATGAGTTCAATACATTTATTATACAATCTATGATCAGTGCCAGTAGAAGTTGAGTGTCCATTCACTTCAATGGGACATTTCCATTCACTTCAATGGGACATTTCCATTCACTTCAAAAGGCCTCAAAACTCGACAGTCATTGTCACAGATAAATGCACGATTTTGTCCCAACCCTGGGCATTCAGTGTGTCTGGAGGTGAATGGAGCTGTGGACGGCCTCGGTTGACCTGGACAATGAGGTTCCACGTGATGATAGGAGGATCCTTCGAAATGCTTAATCCCGTTTTGATTGACAGCTATTTAGAGATCTACAGCGTCACTTAATCATTAGGGGCTCAGTCCCATCACAATTTTTTTAAGTAAAGTTAAAAGGCAAACTGTAACCCATTTCATATTTGCTTGGCAAAATGACGTGATCATTTTCATTATTAATTGTTTACACTGTAAATAAAACACTCATAATATCTTCTTGTTTGTGTTGAATAATTTCAACATTTCCATGTTTTTCGAGTTCTGTTGTTTTAGTCTGTTGTTGGAGAACAGCATGCAGCTGCCACAGTTGGGTCTTTAAGCAAGACCCCCCACGATTGCTTGGATTGTAAGACTGTATCAGTTGTAAGTCGCACTGGAAAAGGGTGTCTTCTAAATGGCGTAAATGTAATTGGTTCCACTCTGGATATCTCTCTATTTTTAGTCACTCAGTATATCCAGTTCATGAGCTGCATGCTGTAATAGTGGAAGCATTTTATCCAGTATTGTTGAATATTGGCCTTGTGAGCTTGGGCATCTGTCAGTTCTGATCATTATCGGACATTAATCTGACTGTTTAATATGGCTATAGTATACAGTATACATAGAAAGCAGTTGACAACGACTTCCCATTAGAGTTAGCAGTCCACTGGTATACTTAGAAAGTTATTTTTGTAGACTACATTGTCCAATTTGTAGAATGACAGTATATGTAGAAAGTATGTAGAAGGACCCAATAAACTGGCAAATGAGGTTAAATATATTGCATAGTCAATATACTAAAAGCAGATGGACTAAATAGGGGATTTGACAGTGCTGCTTGCAGGGATGGATACCCTCATTTTTGTGAGGAGAATACTAAGTACAATAATTAATAAGTAGGTTACAGAGACTATAATTTAGTCTGAGTATCTATAATTGAAACACACACATAGACAAAAACAGGTAAAGGAAAAAAAACAGTAACCCAGGTAAAGATAGGGAGCTATTTGGCTCTCAGCCAGAATAGGAAATGTTTATTTGCATAGTCCCATCCAATATACCATTAATCTGTATTTAGCAGTACTAGAGATATGTATTGTTTTTTGCATATTTCAGAGAAATGTTGTTTACTTTTAGATGTCATTTCTGTTTTAGCCCAGTTGTTCTACGGTACTGATCTATTACTGGAAATATTGTGTTTGTCCAATGTCCAATTTATAATCTGGCTTTGTTAGCATGACGTGAAGTTTAGCTATGGCGTGGCATGGCTCAGCAATGTTGATTTTGGTGAGCTGGCTGCAATCAGTCTAGATTTCTTGTCAACGCTTGCAAATTATAAGCTCATACAAGGCGTTGAGTTAAGGGTGAGGTCCATCAGGTTACACATCTTAATAGTTTAGCAGTGTTTCTCAATCTTAATCAACCGGCCTGAATTGGCAAACACAAGCTTCTCAGGAAGTGTACTGAATAAGTGATGTTCCTCAAGTGCACACTTGCAGATAGGATCACGACCTTTTCGTTTAGCCTGCTCCAGTTTGGTGTACTATAGCCTTGCCAGATTTTTCTTCCTGGGAAAATGCAGCACAAAAGATGGGCTAAAAATACAACCAACGTAACTTTCAGGGGCTTTGGGACTTCAGGCCTTTTTGGGTCTTGCTTGATAGCTCCAGAGCTTTTGTAGGAATGTCTGAAGCTTGCGGGGGTTGGTGTCATGTGATTTTTGTTGTTCAGACCTGCTCGAAATTGTGACGGAATTCCATTCCATGCATCGGGTTATATTGTGTTTGGCATGTACACGTGGATTTGTTTTGGAGCTACATATTTTAATGCGGAACAGTGGAAGTGAAGATGGTAATAATGAA
Organism: Parotocinclus spilosoma; assembly: GCA_033117975.1. Taxonomy (NCBI): domain Eukaryota; kingdom Metazoa; phylum Chordata; class Actinopteri; order Siluriformes; family Loricariidae; genus Parotocinclus; species Parotocinclus spilosoma. The sequence continues at coordinate 4,803 of JAVSBV010040422.1, forward strand.
GATGAAGTAGTCTTGGTATTGTTTAGTACCATAGTCCTTGGCCAGTGGTCAGATCGTTAGTATTATATTTACATTTAACATAACTCCTTATTTAGAGAAACCTGCAATGGAGCTAGTTTTGCAGTCCAAGCAGTTGCGAGTTAAAGGCCATTTGTTTAAGGAGCATTCAGTAGCAGCTTGGTGGAGGTGGGATTTGAACTCTGGACCTTCTGGTCTACGTTCTAGTACCATAACCGCTAAGCCACCACAGTTCTGCTTCTAGCTTCCCATTACAGTGTGAAGTTTGGCTTGTTCTCTCCATGTTTTGTGAAACATTCCAATGGGTGTATTGGAGAGTTGAAATATGCTCCTTCGTGTGAGTTGTCCAGGGTGTGTTCCTCATGCCCAGTGTCTCCAGGATGCTTTGGGACCCTCGCTTGTATAAAGCACTCACTGAAGATGTTGATCGCTTTCATGAGGAAGTAAGGTTATATCACCTAAATTTTACATGACAAGATTTATTAAAGCCTAATTTAAAGATAAACGCTGCTTCTGTGAGGGGAAAAAATAGTGTACAACATCTGTATAACTGTTTATATTTCACTAAGAATAGGGTGCTATTAAAGTCTGTAACTACAGCAAGTGGTGACTTTAAGTATGAAACGACGAGACTCATCATTTTAACAGCTTCTTTATTCTTATTTGTTTTATATTTTAATATTACTTGAATGTTGTATGGTTGTAAAACAAAAACGTGACTTTTTCTAACTGTTATGATTATATTCTATAATCATATATATAATATATTCCAAAATGTGAGCATCTGAAGTTTAAGCATAACTGGAACTGACTGGACTTTTGAATGAAGGTGTTGTATGGCCAGAGGAGACAAAATGGAGCATTGTGTGTCAAGGTCAGAGAGCCGAACCTCATCGTTGGCTGTGGGTGTAGTGAAGGATCTGAGGTATGACATACAAGGGGCAAAATTGGCTGTACTTTGTCAAGAAGTGTCTGGTCATGGTGACTCATTGAAGTGGACAGTAATTCATAGTTTGCCTCCTTATTAGGCACGTCCATTTGGCTCATTCAGCGTGTGTACCTGGTGGAACAGAAGCTGTAATCCTGTAAGTAGAGGTTTGCTCCGTTTACCGTCCACATTACGTTCTGTGAAACAGGACGTCGACCAGACGTTACCATAGTCACATAGACTTTTTAGACTAATGTAATTACATTTGAAGGGTATTCAGACTGACAGGGGTGACAAAAAAACAAACACACACAAAAAAAGACAATTTACAATACGACAAGCACATACGAACAACATTTACAGCTAGTTACAAATAAGTAACGTAAATTCATACGAACACGCACAAGTAACTTAAACAAAAAAGTCTCTAATCACATCAAGAGAACCATCTCTTGTCCAAACGTAAGCTAACGAGCAAGCAACAGTGCTAAATGACTTACTGGATGTTTCCAGCTGCAATATCTGGAGCTGAAAGAGATATTTCTTTGAAAATTTCTTATGCTTTCTGAGACCTTGGTTGTTAAAGCGTTTACATTAACGGCATTTAGAAGACCTTGCTCAATGACCCAACTGTGGCAGCTTGACAGAGGTCCAGAGTCCAGTCCCTTAACCGCTAGGCTACCACAGTCCTGGTGTGTTATGATGATCTGCCATAACAATGCTGCGTTTTGGTCCTGCAGGATCTAACCTGTGGTAGCCAAGCGGTTTAGGTACTGGACTCTGGACCTGATGGTCCAGGGTTCCAATCCCACCTCTGTCAAGCTGCCACAGTTGGGTCACTGAGCAAAGGCCCTTAACCCACCAATGCTTGAACTGTAAGACTGTATGAATTGTAAGTCGCTCTGGATAAGGTTGTCTGTTACATGGCGTAAATGTAAACCTGTGTGAAGTTAGTAAATGTTTCTGATTATCTGAGCTGAGGAAGACACACAAATGTACAAATGTTGCAAAATGTACAGTTGTTGCACATTGTAATGCTGTCAAGCAGTGTACTTGTTTTACCACAAGTCGTCCTGCGTCACAAGGACACTGTATACACCTCTAATAGTAGACGGACCACTTCAGTAATCATTAGTTAGCCTGTTGTTTGGACATTGCTATACAGTTGAGTATGTTAAATTAGCAGCCTGCATATCCTCAGGATATTAAGATTATACAAGTTACTGAGTGACAGAGGATGTTGGTTTAACAAGTTTGCTTCTGGGTTTCATCTGGTCTGAACTGTTAACATGTCAGCTGTGCTCTCAGTTGGACCAAGTGGCAAGTGTTGGTGAATATATGCTCACTTTCATTCTCCTGCATCGCTTAATTCGGCAAGATCTGCTTGGGCCTGCCCCAGATGCTGAGCTTGTTGAGAATTGCTGAGGGTTTTTCCTAAATGCTAGTGTGGGAGAGCTCTGAAATTCACAAAGTGTGCTGGAACAGACGGTTCAGGACGGTGAATAGAGATATGAAGGGCACATTTCTTTATTATATAGTCCTTTAATTAAACACAGTTAACACATGGTTTAATCCCTAGTTCCTTCGTTGTTCCTATGTTGATAAGTGAAAGAAAAGAAAAGAAAGCGATCTAAACACACATTGAATTAGCACTGGGGTGTCTAATTGTAATGTAAATGTATCACTTATTTAGAGTGGCTCACACATCATGATGTTCTTTTGTGATTTTATGATGCGCACAATTCTTTTGCACACCATTTTAAGGTTAAACAAGGCTGCTAAGCTAAATGCTCGAATGATAAAATGGACTTAAGTGCCATTTAATTATCGTCTGATAAAATTCTGTTTGCTTTAATAACCGAGGTCTTAACAATTATTTAAAAAAAAATCAATAATAACAAATAAAATCTGTGTTTTAACTCCAGATGCTGTGATCGTAAGCAACTGTTGAAAATAAGAAAAGGATGTTTTTCCTGCCATAAATATTATTTAAACATTATATTAATGTTTAATTAAATGTTACATATTTTATATGGATATTTATTTATTCATGAATAATTATTTTCTCTGCATTAACTACAGTAGTTGCACAAGTAGGAACTATGTTATGGTCTGTGTTGCAAATGGACACTTAGAAGGCTTGTTCAGTGGGAAGGTTTGTTTACTTTGTTTAAAAGGTGATGCTGCACTGTCTGTTCTGGAGTTTAGTTTTGCTTCAAGTAGAACCATTCTCTCTTGGTTGTGTGCAGCCACTGATGTATGTTTAGTTAGATTTAGATTCAATTGTGAATCTTTATATTTTGATTGTGTGTGTGTGTGTCTGTGTGTGTGTGTCTGTGTGTGCGATAGAGAGTGCGATATGTTTGTAACTGAAGGGAGTGATGGATTTAAACATTTAGTCTTTGAATGCTGTGTACAGTTGTGGCCAAATGCTTTAAGAATGATACAAATTTTGCTTTTCAAAAAGTTTACTGCATCAGTTTCTATGGTGGCAATTTGTCCCCAATTAGCAATTTGGAGATGAAAAATGTTTTTGTTTTTTTTTCCAGCATAATTGAGCACCATATCACAAGGGAGAAGCGATAACCTAGTGGCTCAGTGAACAAAACATTGACGTTTTTGGTCCATGGCCAGGAATCTCTCTAGATCCCTTTGAGAGCCTGTGGTCAGTCTGTAAAAAAGGGTGGACAAAAAACCCCAGAAAACTCTCAACAGATTTGGGCACAACTGTAGATGGTTTTCAGCAGTAACGGTATGTATCATGTCCCTGACCAGGTGAAATGTTGCCACCTCAGTCTTTCCAGGGCTTACCTGTTTTCTCATGGACCGTCCTTTGTTACCACACCAGCATGTGGTCTTGTGCTATCTGGCTTTTGGTGTACCTTTTGAGGTGCTTCCTTTCAATGCTGTTAAACCTGTCTTTTCAACTCACAGATGTAATGTAGACCAAACTTTGTATTTCACCATCTCATTTGTATGTTGCCAAAAGTAAGAGGATGGTACATGTCCTAGGGACCTGCCCACTCTGTAATATAATTGAGATTTGTTTTCATCTTTTACTTTCAGGGAAAATGTGAGCTGCACTAATGAACATATTAGCATGTGGATGGTGAATGATGGGATGCCCTCAGTTTCCGTTAAAGTAATAACGTGACTAGTAGAAATGCATTCTGTTCAGTGATATATTGCCTACTCTCATGGCTGTGTTACGTTTTTATAATGAACAAACTCATTTTATGTATGGTGGCACAACTACATCACAACCAGCTGTCACAATCATGTAACTTTAGCTGATTATTAGCTGTCATATACATTTTTAAAATTACATGTACATATTTCTATGCCAAAAGCAGACTCCCTTATCCAGATCAACTTACAATTAATACATTTTTACAATCCAAGGAATTGTGGATTAAGGGCTTTGATCAGGGACCACACTGTGGCAGATGTGGGATTTGAACTCCCTCCTGGTCCATAGTCCAGTAACTTAACCACTGGGCCCCCACAGTCCCGCAATTAACAATGCAACTGCGACTAATGCATTACAAGAATAAAGAGACCGAATAGCCTTGTTAGAATCTTGCTTATTAGAAATATGTTTGATTAGCAGCTAATACTGATGACTGCAATTATGATGCACTGTGTGGATGTGCACCCACACACACATGCCTACAAATATATAAAAAAATAAAAGTTAGAAGCATGGCAAAACTGTTATGCAACTAACTGTAGCATGAAATTGCTCAAGACTGCATTACACAAACTATGAGGAAAAGCACTGTTTGACTTGAGATTAGAGTAGAGAAAACCCTACTGCCTGCCAATGGGCTACAACCAAAAGTATGACGTGGTGTTCTTCATAAATCATCACAGTTTGCATTGATACCTTTTGATGTCCATAAAGGAAAGCTATTGTGTAGTTCCGCTTTTAAACTGGATTTTTTTGATTTGTTGAAAACATTGCAAATCCTCTAGCTCCATTTCGTATTCCTGATCCAACATGCCATGCCATTTAGACAGACACTTCAATGTGCTATAGTGTTTGCTTCCTCCTCCTTCCTCCCTATAGCCAGATTTAGAACTTCCCTGAAGGTGACTTTCAGAACATAGTGCTAATCTTGGGTATGACGATAATACTGTATAGTGCAGTGTTTGAAAACAGGGACAGTATTTCCATCCTTTATCTTCTGCTTAATCCACATGGGTTCGTGGGCCAGCCGGTGCCCACCTGGCAACTCTGGGCGCAAGGGCAGGAACAAATCTAGACGGGGCACCAGTAGGACACACGCACACAGTCGCACACTAAGGGTCACTTTAGAGACACCAATTAACCTAACACACATGTCTTTGGAGTGTGGGAGGAAAACATGGAATGGACACGAGGATGACCTGCAACCACAGAAAGAACCCAGGACCCAGACCCAGGACCCAGACCCAGGACCCAGACCCAGGATCCAGGCCCAGGACCCACACCCTGAAACTTTCTTACTGTGAGGCAGCTGTGCTACCGACCGAGCCCCCATGCTGCCCCAGTGACAATATTTTGAGATCATTAAGCATTAAGCTATCATTGTTCTAGTTCATCTCTGGTTCATCTTCTAGTAATTTTTTTCATATAAAAACATTCCGGGCAATTAGTGGGAAGGGTGTGGGGTTTGAGGTCAGAGACGAGTGGTCATACACTGTTTGGTGAATGTAAGCAGAGAGAGAAAGAACTACAACACATTGGACAGTATTTGAATATTAATATTCAAATATTAGTATATTAAATATGTGTTTAGTCAGTAGTTCCAAACAAAAAGGTGTTTTGTGTGGAAAAGCGAGAATAGTATGGAAGTTATGAAGAAAGAATAAATGTTGGCTTACTGCAGAATAAAATACTATTGTATTTATAGTATATAGTATAGTAGATAATAGTTTTGGTTTGTCTGTGTAATCAAGAGATGGAAAGGACCGACCACTTAAACCGTAAAAGGTCCAGGTGCTATGGCTATTTTGGCTCTGCAAGTGAATTGTGGTAGCCTAGTGGTTAAGATACTGGACTATGGGTCAGAAGGTCCAGGGTTCCAATCCAACATCTGTCAGGCTACCACTATTGGACCCTTGAGCAAGACCCTTAAAACACAGTTGCCTAAATTGTATCAGTTGCATGTCACCCTGGTTACGGCTGCCTGATAAATTACTAAATATGTATGGAAATTTGTGTTTAGCCCAACACACAGCATTCTCGTGGAAGTTATTGAAGTTAAGGCAAGACTGATAGGCAAGAAATATATTTGTCATGTACATATCTTACATACATATCTTGGTTTAATCTCCTCTATGAACGCTAAGCGAACCAGAACATAAATGAGACAATATATCTGGAAGTGAACTAAGCTACAACTTTTACCAAAAGTTCTTAGTTAAATAGTCCTATCACAGGACACTGTTTGGCTTCCTGAACAAAAGCTATCTAGTTCAAGTTCATTTATTTATATAGCGCCTTTTACAATGGAGCATTGTCTCAAAGCAGCTTCACAATATTACACTGT
>JAVSBV010040442.1:0-11281 GCA_033117975.1 Parotocinclus spilosoma
GATCAATATTAATCTGCAGTTTTAATGTGAATTGTAAGTCACATGTTCAGCCATTAACTTTTCAGTCAGAGTCCACTTTTTCTTACAGACTTTGCTTCTTTTGGGCTTATTTCCAAAACCCTGATTACTTGGGGTTTTTTTTATGTTTGTGGGATCTGGCAACCATGGAGTGAAACGTTTGTTGAACCTAGGGAAGCCAAATATTCTATAAATATTTTTGTAAGATACGATTGGTTTTGTGTCCATGTTGTAGTTAAATAGAAGTGGACAGCCATTGGCTTGCGTGCTAAACAAGTATTGAAGTTGTCTACGGCACTGATAATGCAGGCCAACACAGCTGACCAAAACAAAACGTGCCTTATCTTTTCACCCTCCGTCCCATCCTATGTTACTAATTGGGCATGAAGTGCAGGTGTGTGTATGTGTGTGGTGTGTGTGTGTGTGTGTGTGATTGTACTCTGCTGGGTTATTCAGGCTAATTAGAGGCCGTGCGGCTGCTCCCCGTCGGGTGTAGGACGCTTGTTTCCGCCACCTTTTGATATGGGGCCTGCAGCCTGACACCTCAAACAAAGCTCAATACACTGATGCGTGTACATAGACGCGCGCACACACACACACACTTTCATTCATTGCTTCCAATCCCCGACACATTGAGCCTTGATAGACGACCCAGAATAAGTCAGGGTTGACCTATGCTGTCCCTGTGAACCCCCTACACACCACACACCACACATACACACACTTACCGAAGGAGGGACAGCCAGATGTAACCACGCTGGCCCCAGTGATGAGCTCCTAATGTTTCCTCAGAGTCAATGAAAAGCTAAAGTGTGACCTGCAACCTCTTTTTCTCTACTGCTATTGTCAGAAGGGCCACCCAAAATCTAGCACCTTCAAAACTGTGTAGTGGGTTTGTTCTATAGTAGGGTGGTGTTGTTTTTTGGTTCTTTTTTGGTTGTTTTTTTTCCGTTATTGATAAGATAAGAGATAAGATAAATCTTTATTGATCCCTTTGGGAGCGTTCCCTCAGGGAACTTGAGAATTGATGTTCTTAAAGGAAAGGTCAGTCCAGCTCTACTTTGTGATTCTACATATTAGGTGCATGAGCATGTGTAAAGAGGCTCATACAATGACTTGTAAGACATGGAAACCAATTCAATTTTATTTATATAGCGCTTTGTACAACGTAGCATTGTCTCAAAGCCGCTTCACAATCTTACAACGTCTTAAAAGGCCAATCCCAAGTTGAGCAAGCCTAGGGCGACAGTGGCAAGGACAAACTCCCCTAAAATGGTAGGAAGAAGCCTTAGGAGGACCAAGACAAGGTGAATATTCAAGAATATCAGACATGTCTAGTTTAGTAGTGGGCTCATTGCAGTTTATAGTGACGGGCAAATTCTTATAAAAAAAAATTGATCTAAAATCTTCAAATTTGATTAGGTCAGATCTTTCTAAAAACCTCAGTGGCTCTAATTTGCAACTACAGACGATAAACATCCTTTTCTTCATAAAAATCTTGCTTTACAGAAGAACTGTAGCATTTGGCCTTACAATGTTGGGATGCCATGTCCGCATTTTCAGCCCGTTTAACAAAATCTTAGATTGTTTTTGAGATCTTGCTGTTAAAGCCGATCAGGAAAAGGAAAAGGTGGAAGATTTAGTTTTCTTAATGGACAAGATGTTTTGTCTTTTATGTTTATAAAATGTGCTTGACGTGAATTGAAATCCAGCAGATCCACTGATACCAGAACTAAGGTGGCATTACTGCAGGATTATAGATGAACCATAAATTTGGCACTGTAAAGCAAACCAAAATAAGTACTTTGCCACAGCAAACCCGTTCGTGCCCTTCCTCAGTCTGAGCTCTTATTACCCGGTGCCCTCCAGCAAGGAGTGCTGCCAGCCTCCTGTCTGTGTAATGCCTGTTATTTCTGATGCATTACACTTGTTTTTTGGGGCTGATTGTTATGAAAAGCCTGTTGTTTTGAGTATGGATTGTACTCATTTTGGCCAAGTGAGCACCTTTCTGTCCACCTATGAAAAAAGGACATGGGACAGTCCCCAGCCATGGCTCTTAACCGCCTCTGACATTTTACATGGAAATGCATGGAAAGTTGATTATAATACTTGTAGAAAGGTCGCTACGCAAGACTAGATGCACAGGTTTTGTGAGCATTGATGGCCACGCGACAAACTGGCTTTTCATAGCTGGATATTGCATGGTTAAGTCATGGTTTGTTGTAAATGCCGTCACTTGTTGAAAAAGTTAACGTGGTTCGTTGAAGCTGTTTTGATCCAAGCTAAGATTTACATTTACGTTATTTAGCAGACGCTCTTATCCAGAGCGACTTACAATTATAACAGTCTTACAATCAAAACAGTTGTAGGTCCCTTTGTCCCCAGTGTTAAGGCCCTTGCTCAAGGACCCAACAGTGGCAGCATGGGAGAGGTGGGGTTTGAACCCTGGACCTTCTAGTTCATAGTCCAAGATTTAAGATCTAAGACTGTTGTTTCATTTTTTTAAGGTAATAACTCTTGTCATTCCCCGCAGCTTACTCTACCGTGTCAGGTGTCAATGGCCCCCTGGTCATTTTGGACAGCGTCAAAGTAAGTTTCATTTTTTTCATTACTTACTTTTTTGATTAAATGATTCATAGGGTTTAACTCTAGTAATTAAAGCTTCATTTTAATGCAGTTTTATGAAGTTTAGTTCAGTGGCAATGTTTTGTGGTTTAATATTTTCTTTCACAGTGGCCTCTATACCAAAAATACACCAAGAACAGGTGTAGGGGTTCCTGAGCACGACGTCACTTCATTAAAAAAAGGTTTAATGTCTCACTTAAGTTATGTGGGATGTGGAGACCCCTCTGGTGAAAGTGTTCTATTGCAGGGAACCTACATGTGTTTTCGTATATTTCTAAATTTCTAAATAAAACGAATGAATTAATTTTGATGTTTTAATTTTTTAACATAAGGGATGTTTTCCCCAGGATTTAAAGTGGCCATATAATAAAGAAAGATTATATAAAATAGTCTAAAATAGTCATGTTAAATGTTTCATTGTAAAAAGTGTCACCCAGGGTGTATCCAGTAACTTGAGCAGAATAAATGGGGCCCGTATAGGAAAATCCCATCCCAGGATAAGTGGGTGCAAAACGCAATGAAAACATAACCTTGTTTATTTTTTTCTCTAGTTTCCTCGCTATGCTGAGATCGTCCATCTGACGTTGCCAGATGGTACCAAACGCACCGGGCAGGTGCTGGAGGTGAACGGAAGCAAGGCTGTTGTTCAGGTGAGAATATGTTTCAACTCGGCCCTTAACGTGGTAGGCAAGAGGGACGAGTGTAGTTATTCAAATAGCCAAACGTCTGATGTTTGCTTAGCTGAGTGAGTGTACATGTCATGAGAAATAAATGTCAGTTTAGAGTAGGTGTTGACTGGATGTGTCTTATTGCATGAGCGTGTTTAAGTTGGTTTGTTTTAATGGTGGACACTGACAGACAACCAACCGACCCTATGAGTCGAGGCAGGACCTGGAACTCTTTTGGATTTAATAAGCTTTTTTTTTTCAGATGGACATTTATTTAAATGTTTCTAACAAAGACTGGGAAGTAATGTAACTATGAGAATCCAATAAACTTTTAAAGTGATTTATATTTTTAGCGTTTTTTTTGGGCTTGCAGTACTGTGCAAAAGTCTTGGGCCACCATTAGATTTGTTTGTGCAGTTGTTTTTACAATGGTACAATGACTGTATAGAACATTGTCTATGAGTGGATCATCATCATCACTCCATAATACTCTATTCCACTGATCTTCACCATAATGTTTCAAAAATCGTAGCCTTTTCATCCTGTTCCCTTTATGAAAAGTGGGTTCTTGGTTCCAATCCCTCCAAAAAGCCTGTCAGTGCTCAGACCATATCACACTGTATCAAACTGGTCTGCTTGACTGCCATCCCTGAAGGAAGCATCGTCTAAAGATGATGTACAGTCATGCATGATGGTGGAACTGTCATGGTTTGGGGCTGCATGAGTGCTGCTGGCTGTGGGGAGCTACAGTTCATTAAGGGGAAAAATGAATGGCAACATGTACTGTAAGGTGCAGAAGCAGAGATCCCCTCCCATCAGGAACCGGGCCACAGGACAGTATTCCATCTGCCCTACTAAAGAAACTGAGGGTAAAGGTCAAGCATGTCTCCAGACCTAAACCCTGTTGAGCTTCTCTGGGGCATTCTCAAATGGAAGGTGGAGGAGCGCATGGTCTCTAACATCCACCAGCTCCGTGATGTCAGAGTGGAAGAGGATTCAGTGGCAAAATGTGAAGCTCTAATGAACTCCATACCCAAGAGAGCTAAGGCAGTGCTGGAAAACAATGGTGGCCACACACAATACTGACACGCTGGGCACTTTTAGACTAATTATCACTTTTGTTGTTAATGGTTTAGACATTTATGGCTGTGTGTTGACTACTTAACATTTAATTCAGCGTTGTCCCATGAAAAGAGATCATAAAATAGTTCTAAAAATGTGATTGGTGTACTTTTTGTAATGTAACGGTGGCCTGAGACTTTTGCACATTACTGTAAACACGGACGATGATACCCATTTATTTATCTCCTACATATTATAGTATATAGCAAGAAATAGTCAAGATGCTGCAATTTGTTTAATGTCAACACTGACTCCCATTTATTTATTCTTCAATTATTATAATTTTTTGACTCGCATCATGGATATTTTTTTTTCTCCACTTATTTCTCTGGTGTGCTGCACTATTATGCAGGTGTTAAAACGTATTTATTTCACAGAACCGACGTGTTGCGTGACTTGTGAGCATGTGACCGTGGCTCAAACTTGTGTGTTTGGATTTTCCCATGTAGAAGTAGCAAGAGGAAGTATATTGAAGCTGAATCATGTCTTTTCAATGTTGAACACTATTTTTTTTAAATGGTTACCAAAACCCTGATTTTATAAACTAGACGGCCTTGGGCAGTGAGATTCAGAAAGCTTCAGTGAAATGCGGGGATAGAAGGTGTGTAAGAACGTTTGTGCACATGAGCTACTGGCTTCCAAAAGCTTATTCTTGTGCTTTGGTTCAGTTAAAATGAGGGTTCGAGCTCTGCTGGGCTGAATTCATGTAGGAGGCACTTGTAGTAGATTAAATGGAGAATGTTCTCCCATAGATCTGAGCCTGTAGAAACACTAAGGTCAGTGTGTGTGTGTGTGTGTGTGTGTGTGTGTGTGTGTGTGTGTGTGTGTGTGTGTGTGTGTGTGTGTGTGTGTGTGTGAGAAGTTACTGTGTGGGATGTGTTTCTACCTACTGGTCTTTTTTATTTTTTTTATTTCTTTTTTTATTATTATTTTTTTTTCATAGAGCAATGTGAAGTTGAATTTCCAGTAGAAATGGTTTTGGTTGCTGTTTTTTTGAATGAGCAGGTGTTTGAAGGCACTTCTGGTATTGATGCTAAGAAGACTGCGTGTGAGTTCACGGGTGACATCCTACGCACGCCCGTTTCCGAGGACATGCTGGGTAAGCGCTCGTCCTCCTGGTGCTAGATCATTCAAAAGCGTTAATCCGTTCTAGATCACGAAAAGTAAATATTAAAAAAACAAATCTAACGTGGATGTTTTTGCGTTTCCTTTCTTTGCAGGACGCGTATTCAACGGCTCAGGAAAACCCATCGATCGGGGTCCTCTGGTTTTGGCGGAGGACTACCTGGACATCATGGGTATGAAACCTGTTTGGTTCACATGTCCTTTAACTCTCAGCTGGTCATTTGTCCTTGGTATCTAGAACATTTCCATGCTTTTCTTCCCAAATGAGCCAGTTTTGAATCTAAACATTACTTGTATGCTCTGCCAGTAATGACTGAAGACCAGGAATTGACCAATCCAATCGTAATAAATATTATTCAGAATATAAACTCACTGAAAGAAAAGCAATAGTTTTAATTTGTGGGGGTGTGTGTGTGTGGGGGGGTGTGTGGGTGTGTGTGTGCAAGCTTTAACATGACATTTTGCAAGTTTGGCAGCCGTAAGTACGATATCTGCCACAGTTTTCCAAACATACACTAGTTTGGGAGACATCTAGGAAAAGCAAACCTTGAAACAAAAAGGTTATTTAGCATAAATAGTTAGTTAGTGCTGTGATGTAATCACCGTGACGTTTACTTAAGCCAGGTTTTGGCAATTGAACACTTATCCATGATGTGATTATTTTAGTGGTTGTAAATGAGGCTTAATACATATTGCTCAAATACATTTACACTACCTATCGTTGCCTGAGAGAAGAAACTGGTTGTAAATCTGAAATGATGAGAAGCTGTTGGTGAGATGTTTAATGCATACATTACTCTAGTGCATGCCCCAAAAGAAGTCCTTTTGAGAGACGTATGTATATCATGTACTGGTTCCCAGGTCAGCCGATCAACCCACAGTGCCGTATCTATCCGGAAGAAATGATTCAGACGGGCATCTCTGCTATTGATGGCATGAACAGCATTGCCAGAGGACAGAAGATCCCCATTTTCTCTGCTGCTGGTCTTCCACATAACGAGGTGTGTGTGTGTGTGTGTGTGTGTGTGTGTGTGTGCGCGCTTGTGCGTCCTGTATGTGTATTTAATGCTGGAGTTGTGTGTGGGGCTGGTCAGATACCATACGACTTCACTGTCGCAAACATTTCCCGTTTCCGAATATTATCATGAGAGACTTGCTATTCTTCGCACTCGTGTCGTTTCAGTCGTTTCGTGTAACGTGGTCAGGATAGCTGTCCTGGGTCAGTCTTCATCTTGACTGATTGTTTATTTGGTTTGCTTAACGTCGGCGTCAGTGCCCATTTTCAGTCACACACACACAGGGTTATATCTACATACCGGGTTATATCAGAACTAGTTCCACACACACACGAAAGTCATTGCCAATTTAGAGTAATCAGTTAACCTAACACATACGTCTTTGGACTGTGGGAGGAAACAGCAGTACCCAGAGTAAACCCACAAAGACACGGGGAGGACATGCAGACTCCACACAGAAAGGACCCAGGCCGCTCCACACTGGAACCCAGGAACTACTTGATGTCGTGTGTGTGTGTGTGTGTGTGTGTGTGTGTGTGTGTGTGTGTGTGTGTGTGTGTGTGTGTGTGTGTGTGTGTGTGTGCCTTTTTTAATGATGTCACAAGGCTTAAGTCTTGGCTCATGCAAACTGTGACGTGAACATTTAAATTCTCTAGAGAACAGCCTCTTAACAATTATAATTCAATAATAAAAATAGATCTAGTCATGTACCTAATTCACGTCTGATTAACAGAAAACTAGTATGCACAAACCCTTGAGGCACCTAATGACCAAAAAGAGAAACATATTTACGCTGCCTTGAAAGGCAGAAATCTTCTTTGAATTCATGACATGTTTCAAATGTATATAACAAAGTCAGATTTATTTCTATAGCGCTGTTCACAATGCAGCATCTCAAAGCAGCTTTACAATATTATGTTATCTTAAAAGGTCAATCCCAATTTGAGCAAGCCTAGAGCGACAGTGGCAAGGGAAAAACTCCCTAAATGCAGAGGGAAGAAACCTTGGTAGGACCAAGACTCAAAAAGCTGACGGACCTCCTTGGGTGGCCTAGATGTTACAGGAAATAATTGGTATTAATAGTCAAGTTAAGCAAATAATACGAACTTCTGAAGTTGCACAGTACTGACCTAAATGGTTTCATAATGCGATAATTGATAATATTGTTTAACATAAAACACTGTGCAAAGTTTCTAAACTACTCTGTGCCATTGGTAATCTGACCCTTTTTCACATTATCTAATGCAGACGTTAAACAGGGCATACCTGTGTTGTTGTTATTATTATTTATTATTTTGCTAAACAATTGTTAAGTGTGGTTGATTAAATAACAATTTTGGACAGTAAGCTGTGGCATTGAGCTGCATTGTATGGCAGAATGCTTCAGTATTATGAATCATTGAGCTTAGTTGTCGTAACTCGCCTCCTGTTCCTTTTGTAGGAAGGACAGACCTTGCGGTCTCTGTTCATTAAACCAGGGTCGTGTCCATATATCGCTGTTTCTTGTCCTTTTCTTTTTAACCTTATTTTCCCAACACATCACTGCACACACAAGGGCAGCTTTGGCCAAAAGGTTCATTGTTCAACAGGTTCTCCTCTTACACCAGGAGCATGATGGGTAATCTCACAAGGAATGTAGTTGCCAATGATGTTATATAGTCTTGCAAATGGTGACCGTACACGATCCGCAGCCTTTACAAAATTATAGTTAGTGTTTAAAAAAACGCTGCTTTGTCCGTATACGTGTGAGGGAGTCAGACTTTAGTCGTCTTGTGCATGGTTAGTAGCGATGTTAGAGCGAAGTCCGAGTCCAGACCAAGGCTGGGACACATTGAGTCCGAGTCGTGACTGAGGCCATACGAGAATAAAAAGAGGAAAATGGGGCGGGGAATGAAAGGAGTTTGTAATTCACTTTGCATTTATTATTATTAACATACAAATATTAAAAAACATTTTAGAATATTTCATATGAACTATTATTGTCTTATAACCTTTGCCATACTAAGGTTATGTAACCTTTAGATTGAAATGAGTATTCCATGCCCCTTTTATTTATTTGTTTAATTTGGCTTTTTAGCGTTGCTGGTAGCATCAGTGGCCATATCACACAAGGTTATATCCGTACATCTCAAGACTGTCTGTGTGTCTGTGTGTCTGTGTGTCTGTGTGTCTGTGTGTCTGTGTGTCTGTGTGTCTGAGTGTCTGAGTGTCTGAGTGTCTGAGTGTCTGAGTGTCTGAGTGTCTGAGTGTCTGAGTGTCTGAGTGTCTGAATATATAGATAGATAGATAGATATGAATGGATATCTCACAGACACACACACACAAGTAAGTCAATGCCAATTTAGCGTAATCAATTAACCTGACACGCACATCTTTGGTCTGTGGGAGGAAACTGGAGTACCCAGAGTAAACCCACGCAGACATGGGGAGGACATGCAGACTCTACACAGAAAGGACCTAGGCTGTTCCACCCTGGGATTGAACCCGGGACCTTCAGGTTAGATAAGAAGAAATGTCTGTTTACGGATTGGCGTTCCACAGACCAGCAGGGCCTGGCACCAGAGAGATGGAGCAGGCACTTGTATAAAGGTGGACCTGGTGCCTAAAAGACTTGGAGGCACAAGTTATTGGGCTCTGCTTCGCCGGAGGCTCTCGGGTTATTGGCCTCTGTGACAGGTCTGGGTCTGTAAGACGGTAACGCAAACTAAGAGCGCCATCGTTACAGTGATGCCTAATAAAAGAGCCAGTGTGTGGTTCCCACAGAGCCAGCTTCCAGTTTGAAATCCAGGAGATTCTCGGAAGCCTTAAGGCTGCTCACATGAACCTGAGCTTGAAGATGCAATTTGCTGAAATTCAGGTTATGTTCAGATTATCTCAGTCGGACGATCGGATAATTTATTCCTATATCTTGAGCCGAAATTGCCTAGTTCAACAAGGAAATGGGCTTATAGTAGCAGAACATGCTGTTTATCAGCTGGATAATGACCACAGCTATTTGGCTGCCGGAAATGTGCTTAAATGTGCCCAGTTCTAACCTGCTCCTTATTTTGTCCCTATCACTGTGAAGAAGGAGCAGCGTGCGTGCGTGCGTGCGCGTGTGAGAGATGCAGCGCCTCATGATTGCTGTTATTAGGCAGACGAGCTTTAATTGTAACCTCCCCGTGGTTCCGCTGCTTGTTAGAAGTGTGTCAGGCAAACAATTTTGTGAAGGCACCGTGACATTTTTGCAGCGTGTTAGCAGAAGTTACCGACCATTTAAAAAATGTTAAGAACTCATAAATGGAGGGGGAGTTTACTTTTAACGATGAGGGATGTTCTACATTTAAAACCTGAGAGTAATTGTTAAATTAAATAAAAGCACAAGTCTATAGCGCACTCTCTCTGCCAGGGTAGAATCCAGCTCTACGGGATGTTGATCGGAAGCAATCCTCTGGCATTAAAAATGATCGGTAAACACAGGGAAGCTGGTGCCTCCCTCAGGGAAGCAGGTGTCTAGCAGTGGAGAGTACAGATAAATACGAGTCTGATAAGCAAGGGTGTAAAGATGCACTCTTCTCAATATTCGATTTTCTCACACTTATCCATATTACATTCGATGAAAGACCTTCCTTTATTCTATCTGAAGTTTAAACAATACAAAACCTTTTTTTTAACAAGCTGTAGTAACTTGCAAGTAAAATACATTTCTACGGTTTCAAACGGTGAATAGAATTCTGTTGTAGCTTCACCATGTCTAAAATTAAGGAGTTCAAAATATTTTTAGTTTTTTTAACCATAACAATTCCAAATAATGTATTCATTCATTATCTTCCACTTAATCCACACGGGGTCGCGGGCCAGCCGGTGCCCACCCGGGAACTCTGGGTACAAGGGCATAAACATCCCTAGATGGGACAGGATTCTTGGGCCTTGCACTGAAGGGGTTAAGGATATGATCTCTTAAACTTGTGTACATTTGTACTTTTAAGTTTCACCTCGCCATGGAATGCTAAGTCCCTGGGCCCACTTGGAGATACGGGACTGGCTCTGGGGCACGTGACCCAAGCCAGATGTACCCTTTTTGTGCCCCATCACACATGCAGAGTATAGAGCAAAAATGATCCGAGTCTGTTGTAATTAGGAATATTAGACACAAGCTGCATCTCTTTCCCTCGAGCTGCGTTTACATGACAAACCACCGATCTCTTTTATAAGGTATTACCCGTTTGTATTTGTTTTTACCTTCAGATTGCTGCTCAAATCTGTCGGCAAGCTGGATTGGTGCAGAAGTCAAAGGACGTCATGGACTACAGCTCAGACAACTTTGCGATCGTCTTTGCTGCCATGGGTGTAAGCATCTTTGTTTTTGATTCTTTGTTGTCCTTCTTCTTTTTAAAATTACAGTCGATTCCGGTTAATAGGACCACCGGTTAATGGAACCAGCCGCTTATTTGGACCAAATCCTAAAGTACCGAAACAAATCCTATTAAATACGCGTAATGTTATTTGCTTATTTGGACCAAAATTCCGCTTAATCGGACCAAAGAACGTGTATAGTATGTACTATCCGTGAAGAAACTCTTCGTCTCTGGCATAATTACCTGAAAACTACAAACATTTTCATTTACTACAAAAAGAAGCCACAAGTCGCCAGCAAAAGCGCGTCAGATCACACTGGATAAGTTCTTCAAACGTTGACTGGAATTGAGTAAGAACTTGTTTTTTACA
>JAVSBV010040453.1:0-11281 GCA_033117975.1 Parotocinclus spilosoma
GACAGAAATGTGTGGAGATCCATGATCCATCAAGTGACCGAGGGTCGGCTGCGACTGTACGGTTAATTCCATTCCATATTATCCCTCTACAGTGCATAATATCACGAAACGAATTAAAATCTCAAATCTGGAGGAAATTCATTGTGTAAATGGCAAGGGTGCAATCCTAAACTAAACTAATGTGATCTCCCCTCCCTCAGACGGCACTGCATCAAAAACCATCATTCATCAATAGCTGATAGAAGCACAAGGGATTACTTTAGAAGAAATGGACACCGTGTTCTCTGGGCCAAAGGTGAATAAAAGAATCATCCAGTGTGTTTTTAGGAACACATCCAAAAGCCGGACCCTTAATAAAGGTTATTTACACTTCTGTGATGCAGCATTAATGCAGAAAAGTACACTGACATTTTTGAACAACATAAACTGCCACACATTAGAAAGGCGTGGCTACAAAGGAAGAAGAGGTTACAGGCACTGAGAACGTGTGGATAATTTGGAAGAGAAAAAACATGACGATGACGACCCTTTAACGATTACATTTTGAAACTCGTTTGCAGGAAGAACGGAACAAAATATGACCTTAAACACTGTATCGCTTGGTATAACGTAGGGTACAAAAGTGTGGTGAGATGGAATAGTAATGGTAAAAAGTATAAAATCCTGTACTTTGGCTCTAAAATGCAAAAAGAATCTTTATTAACAAATAAATTGTACTACATGGTTTGTTTTGGGGTTTTTTTGCATTTTCTAACAGTTCTACAAATCTCTGACTAACTTAAAATCCACTATTAATAAAACACACAATAGTTACTAGGAGGGTCGTTTAATAAGTTATGCCCTAAATTTTCTTTTCTCTAAAGATATTTATTCTTAAGAGTCAGAATTTGGTGACAATATAAATCAACATTTCTTGTACATTCAACATTTCTTTCTACACAGTCTCCATCCCATTCTACGGCCTTACGTCAGCGTTGTGTGAGAGCAAGTATTCCCTGTTGGGAATGTCCGGAGCAGTGGCTGTGACGGGACGTCCTGAGCGTGGCTGATCATGGAGCTGTGTGTCTGCATTTCCTTACACTTTAATGTTCTTTACCCTTCGCCCAACAGAACTCCTATCAACCGCATCGTTACCGTATACTGCACACAAACGTTTATGGATGCTCATCACGCTTTCTTTTTCCACAAACGAGAATTTAATAACAGCACGCTGCTTGTAACGAGAGTCGTATGTAGCTACGCTACGGCTCTGTGATCTGCTGGAATTGTTTGAAACTTCGCAGAAAAAAATATTACATTTTAAGCACCTAAAAGGAAGATTGTCTATATATATATATATATATATATATACACACATACATATACACACACAGTCGATTCCGGTTAATAGAACTGCCAGTTAATGGGACCAGCCGCTTATTCGGACCAAATCCTAAAGTACTGAAACAAATCCTATTATATACGTGTATATAATATAAATAATATATAAATAATAAATATATAAATAAATAATATATAAATAAATAAATATATAAATAATATATAATATATATTATTTGCTTATTTGGACCAAATTTCCGCTCAATCGGACCAAAGAACGTGTACAGTATGTAATATCCGTGAAGAAACTCTTCGTCTCTAGCATCACTACCCGAAAACTCCCGAGTTTCTCCCCAGCCCTCTACTGCCACCTACAGGCCACTCCGTCCCGTCTTGTAACATAGGGCATGTTTGTTTAATTGGACCAGCCAATTATTAGGACCAAAACCATCGCGTCCCTATGTGGTCCGATTAAGCGGAATCGACTGTATATTAAATATCTTGTCAATTAAATATAGGTTGGAAAAGATTGGCAAATGACCGTATTCTGTTTTTAGTTATGTTTTGAACAACGTCCCAACTTCATTGGTATTAGGGTTGAAGAAGATAATCTAAAAATGTGAGTCTGCTTTGAGACAATGATCCACTGGAAAAAGAGCTACAGAAAAAGACCTGACTTGGTTATGAAGACAAAACAGCATTGACTGCCAGACACAAGGTTACAAGGGCTAGAGAACACATTTCTATAAGCTATAGCCTACCTGTATGAGATAGGTGACTCGGGTAAGCAGATTGCTGAGAGTAACTTTAGTTTGATTCAGGCGACTTTGAGAGGGTGTATATGTGACCATCTCGCCACACCAGGAGCAGGCACTGGAATGCGTTTGTGTAGCAGATGGGCAGATTCGGCACACCACCGCATACACCACTTCACTTCTACCCCCCAGGTCTTGTGGGGGCTTCCAGCGTAGAGACACTCCACCAACTAAACTCTCATATTCCCAGGACAGAGACACAGGGGCAGAGGGTGGGCCTGTTGAGGCAGACATACTCTTACTGAATATTTATTCGCTGCGTTTCAAGCTCTATGTAATTTCTTGTTTATTGTACACTGTCCTCTCTTTTAATCTTTTTTAGATTTTTAAAAATATATTTCACCTCAGTCTATAGCACTCTGTAAACTATTCTTTATATGTGCTTTAAAAAAGTGACTTTTCATGCAATAATAAAAAGCAAATAATAAAAAGAATTGATTTGTTTTTGCAAGCAGCTGCAAAAACTGCTTTTTTAAAATAAAAACTTTCTTTGGAAAAAAAATAAATATTACTGAGGTTAAGATTAGGATTAGGTGTTAGTATCTGGGTTATGATGAAGGTGTATCATTAATAAGCTACAGTCAGAATTTTGTCCCCAAAATATACGATTACCAACAATGTGTGCACCCTTTCATAGGTTTGGGGCTATGAGCAGGATTAAGCTGGTATAAAAACTAGTGAATTATTGTGTCTGGCTATTTTGTGTGTCTACAAGTTTGATCATAGTTTAACGGTAACATTTAAGTTGAACATTTTGTTTTTAGAGCCGACATGCTCAGGAGCTTTAACATGATAATACGTTTCTGACAATGCAGGATCTGGCCAGCTTGGGTGTCACATCCAGACACAATACTCTTTGCCAAAGAAAGGGGTGGCCAAAGGGGCATTCTCTATCAGGGATGCAACAGCAAGCCCTACCCAGCCCTGCAATGGCCTTACATCAGTGTCCTGGTTTCTCTAGGTATAGGTACCCATGACCCTGGCAAGGAGAACCTGCCTTATAAGGTGAATGAAACTGCTATTTAACTTCAACAGTGGTTGTTTAATCAGTTAAACAGTTGATCCCTACTTGTACAGTCAGTTGTGTTGGCGTCGCTGGGTGACCGGTAAAATCCACTGCGGCACTCGCAAACTGTTGAACCTTCCAAGCTGGTTCTGCTGTTAGCCGGACACTCAACACATGGAGCTGACCCCACAGTGGCTTTATAGAAACCAACCTGACAGCCTGAAAACAGAAGGAAAATGTTTAGAGTAGCAGCAAGAAATAATTTAATGATTAAATCAATTAATTACATGGATCGATTATATCCTTAAAACTATTTATCCAACACTACACTGGGACATGTTTAAAATACCATTTATAATCTAATCGTATCTATCTAGTCTTGTCTATGAATTTATAATCTAGTCTCATCTTGTTTCCTTGGTGAGAATTAGATGATGCATGAACAGAGTACTGGACAGTTGTGCATTAGTTTCTATTTATGAGTTTCTATATGTGGTGGAGAACTGATGCACCACAGGTGGAAGAAACAAGGGAAGTACTGCATCTTTGTAATTAAATCAAGGAAACAAGGGGAGAAAATTCTGCTCTCCTCTAAGAACACAGAGCACCAAATGATACATCAGAAGTCCCTACCAAGGTTTTAATTAATATGCGATTATCATCCAAACCAGGATGTGTATTCGCTGATCTGACTTTCAGACAAATGCTTTTGTGTTGCTTAATAGATTCTTGGATCACCACTGCATCCCACCCCCCACTGCACACTACCAAACTTACGACAGTCAGATCAGCGATTTCACATGCTGGATTGGATGGTTACACAGATCAACGATGTGCTTCTGACATACGCACTGATATTTAATAACACTAAGAATTTATATTGTTGACAAAATTCTGCACACAGCTTATAGCGTTATAATGATAATGATGTAATTGTAGTGTAATCTAATTCTAGCAAATGGTAAAACAGTTTAAATCAACATATGGTGGATATGGTATCTCCAGTAACTGTTTGTTTACAGAAAAATTAAGCTAAGGCTCCAAATAATCAAAGATCTGCATGACGTAAATTCTGTGTTTAAAGGGCTGCACTAAAAATCTGCAACATTCTCATAGAAATTTTGTTATGAAAAATTGAAATACTAAATAATTTAATAGAATTGCATAAAAATGTTTGGGAACCCTAACTGATCACTGTATGATGTTTGATTTGTACATGTGATACATAATACTACTGCAATAAAGTATTACCACAGCACAAGAGCACAGTCTAGATTTTTATGTAAACGTGTGCAGAAACAGAAATTCCATGTACTGCAGCTCCGTTGGGTACAAGCACTTCCAGTACGGAGTCCTGATCCTTGAACTGCTCACACATCCTCTATCCTCATGAGCACAGTCCTGTCTAACAAGTGTAACACCATTTCAAGCACCAGAATGAATATGTCTGAGTGTGACAAATCAGAGCAAAGGGGTGCAGAAAGAAAGAGATGCAAAAACAGTTTATTTAAAGAAGCTGTTGAAAATTTTCAAACGGTAAAAGCCTTTCCTTGTTCTCACTTGTCTGTGAGAGGTGAGAGTGAAAGAAAGCAAGGCTGTGAAGTAGAAACATATGGGATGTTTTTCTTCCATCATTCAAATGTTCCAAATTCAAACAATTCATTATTCGATGCTTTGGCTTTAGGTACAAAACTGGATCCCCAGCATACTCAGGCCACAATACTTGAATACCATTGTTTATACTGACTACGGTTCATTAATACTGAATAATTCTTAAAGTTTCCTCTTTGGTCTCTGAGTTTTGCCTTTTCATTGTTGCTTTGGTTCACTCATTCGGTGTCTATACTCGGACTGTGTAAAGCTATTTTAAGACCAAAGAACACTATACAAAGAAATTAGCTGAAACTGAATTATTTACTAATGCTGATTCATCAGCTAACAGCCCTTCTTCTTGACTCCTATCTTATAATATGCAACAGATTCAACCCCATATCAGAAAAAGTTGGGATGGCATGGAAAATGCAAATTTGAAACAAAGAGTAGTGTTCCTTACATTTACTTCCAAGATATTTCATGTTTTGTCTGGTCAATTTTATTTGTTTATAAAAAGCATCAATTCCTGCATTTCAGGTCTGTAACACATTCCAAAAAAATAAACAGGTGCAATTTAGGTCTAGTGACGGCATTGGTGACGATGTGATTTTAAACAGGTGTCAGATGTCAACAGGTGATTGTAATTATGATTTGCAGCTTCAGGACAAAGCTGGGCAGAGGATCTCCATTTTGTCAAGAAAAGTCTAAAAAAATACTGAAATATTGGAAAGGATTTGCATATTTCTCACTTGTTTAAAGATGTTTTGCACTGTAGACAGATAATGTCGCAAACCCATTCCTGTATTTCTTTGGGGAACATTGTTTTTTTTTTAGTTCTCACGTTTGTTGACAAATTGGAGCTCCTCTGCTAATCTTTGCTACTCAGAGCCTTTCATGAATGCTGCTTTTGTATAAAATTATGATTATAATCAATTATTCGTATCACCTGTGTCATTATTCATAAGCGTAAATAGCGGGAATGGATGACCAGATTATACATGAAATATCTTAAGATCATTCTGTCTGCAATGAAAAGAAAGTCAATGAAAATCTGAAAAAGTGTTTTTTAATTTGCATTTTCCATACCGTCCCAACGTTTTCTAAAGTGGGATTGTAGAAAAACACATGCCGCCTTCAAACTCAATGGCAGCACACAGCAAAGGTATTTACACTTGGGCAAGTATAATGAAACTCTGTGTGCCATAACTGTTTCAAATAAAGAAAGGTGAAAAAACAGTATCAAATCAAAGTACGTCCTTGCTTCTGAGTATGTGTCACAAATTTGTCATATCTGTCATATGTTGTAAGAATAGCAAAAATTCAGATTTTCTCAAAGTTTGCAGCCTCAGTTTTTTTAGAACCTTTTGTTTATATGATATAATGTATAAGTACAATTATTATTATGGGAGCATTCCATACATTTGATTTTTTTTTTAATTAACAAATACATCCAGTTTAAGCAAAGACTTAATATTTGGCTCACAAAAATTAGGGAATATTTCAAAATGAAATTTAGAAACATGACATTATGAAGAACATGAGTCAAAATAGACTGTACCTACTGTGAAAAGTAGTGCAAGCATCTAGGATTGCTCAATCAGATTTAGGCTAATGTGTTGTAATTTTAGGATGTATATAGTTCAAACAAGTAAAACACACTGGTGCTTTATTTTCTTTGATTTTGATTTTTGATACACATTGCCAACCAGATGCTCCTTTTTAAATGTGGTGCTATTTGAAATATTCAACACCATGTCATCATATTTCCATAATCGAGTTAGTGCCAACATCACAGCACTCCAATTTACAACCACTATTTAAAATTTCCTAAGTGAACCCAGTCACAGTGCTCAGCTTACCTGTCCAGTAGACAGGTGCTAACTCAGAGTTACCTGAAGAACACTCAAGAATTTCCAAGATTGTGCAGACTAATCTTGCTTATAATGGATTTTGATGAAATATACAAAAACTTTCATAGAGCAAAATTCAAGAGATAATGCACAAAATACAGTACAACCCCAATTCCAATTAAGTTGGGACGTTTTGTAAAACATACTGTACATAAAAACAGAATACGATGATTTGCAAATCCATTTTAACGCAAATTTATTTGAATATACTACAAAGAAAATATGTTTAATGTTGAAACGGATAAACTTGATTGCTTTTTGCAAATATTCACTCATTTTAAATTTGATGCCTGCAACATGTTCCAAAAAAGGACGGAGGTATGTTTACCACTGTGTTACATCATAATTCCTTATAACAACACTCAATAAGCATTTAGGAACTGATGACACTAATTGTTAACGCTTTGTAGGTGGAATTCTTTCCCATTCTTGGTTGATGTATAACTTCAGTTGTTCAACAGTCCAGGGTCTTCGTTGTTATACTTTGCACTTCAAATCCTGTATGTACCATTTAGCCATGCCATGGACACTAACACATACTATCAGAGATGCTGGCTTTTGAACTTTGTGCTGATAACAATCCGGACAGTCCTTTTCTTCTTTGGCCCAAAAGACACAACGTCCATGTTTTCCAAAAACAATTTGAAATGTGGACACAGGACACTTTTTCAATTTGTGTCAATCCATCTCAGGTGAACTCGGGCCCAGAGCAGCCGGCAGTGTTTCTGGCTGTTGTTGATATATGGCTTTTGCTTTGCATGGTAGAGTTTTAACAAGCACTTATAGGTGTAGCAACAAACTGTGTGATGAAGTTATGAACTGTAGATGATTAAATCCCTAAATCACTTGCAATTGCATGATAAGAAATGTTGTTCTTAAACTGTTGGACTTTTTTGCTCATGCAGTTATTCACAAAGTGGTGAACCCCGCCTCAACCTTGCTCATAAATGACCGAGACCGATGCTCCCTTTATACCCAATCACTCAAGTGTGGAATGCTCTAAAACACCTGTTTGAAACATTCCACATGTGATTGTCCTTATTGGGTAAAAAGGAAGCATCCCTGATAGGCTCAGACGTCTCCCACTTTCCCACGCTTTTGGAATCGAATTCCAAATGAGTGTATAAATAAAACTATAAAATGTATCTGTTTGAACATTAAATATATTGTCTTTGTAGTGTATTCAATTAAATATGAATGACATTTTTTGCACATCACCATACTCTGTTTTTATTTATGTTTTACAAAACATCCCAACTTCATTGGAATTTGAGATGTATATCCAAAGCAATGCAGGTCAGGTCACTTACCAAGTTTGCCCTGCATCTCTTACACACACAAACACACCAACTAATGGTATGTGACAGAAGGCCTCGGCACAAAATCAGCCAAATAATCTGCAGCAAAGCAATTGGCCATAAAGAAATTACGTAAATTATGAAAAATGTTTTGCTCTGCTTGTGCCTAATCACCTACTGAAAAAAATGCGGAAGATACAACAGTTACTAAGGGAAAGAGAATCCACACTTAGATTAGGAAAAAGAAAAAGAAACTAGGATAAAGAAAAGCCTGGTTTTCAAAAATTAAGTAAGTATTGAAACAGGGGACCTAACACATTTCTGAGTATGAAAGAAGACATTATATTCCAAAAAGGAACCATCCATAGATCGCAAATCCAGAGGTATACAGAAGGGTAGGAAGATGTCACTGTGTAATTTGGCATTAACAATGCACTTGCTATTTAGATCGCTGACCCAATTTTTCCAACTCTCTTTCATTCGCCTGTGCTTTCTTTCTTTCTCTTTCCTTTTTTGATTGCAGGACTGCATTCTGAATGGAGACCATGAACACACCAACATGCACACAGTGCCTCAGCTAAAGTCTTAAAAAGGACTGAATTCTGTAAACTCACTTGGGCAGAAAGAGAAAAATAAATACACGGACTCGACTAAAGTCTTTGTTTCTACATCCTTATACCTCAATATTATACTGCACACTATACACTTAATTCATAAATTCTTCTCCTGAACGTCTTGTTGCAAATACAACTGGGATTTAAACCAGAATCTGGTTTCCAGATCCTCAGAAACTGCAGTTTCACCAAGACACCAGATCTGTAAACGTATAATTCTAGAAGCTGTTTAAAGGATTGATTCAGTACAAATATTTTGAAAACAAATCAGATAGGCTTGGTTGAGGTTGATTAAATAAAACCTTATTTTGGGCATGCAACCTCATAGTTATTTACTGAACTTATCCCACTAAATAAAAGGAAACAATCTTTTGAAATGTTTTACATGTCATCATGATGATTTGTTGGTATTTTTCTTTTGATGTGATGGACAACCAAGAATAATCAATACACATCCACTTAAAAGTTTCTGTTGCTTTGGATCACAATTATATTTACATATTCATTGCTATTGAAATGTTAATATAAAAATGTTGTGCCTTACACATACACTAATGCCAGGAACAACTGTGATACCATCATGCCTGTATCAATGATTTGTTCAATATTGTCCAACACCTAAATCATGTTTGATCAGTGATGACCCTACTCTAACCTTTCAGTTTATTAGTGGGTAGAAATTGGGTAGATGTTGTCCTTGTGCCTGCATGTGTAATGCAGCACATGAGCACTGCCACAAGGTTATTAAAACAAAAAATTGACACATTCCACTATCTGTGTATTTTTACCTCTATTGTTGAAGATCTTTCACTATGCAACATTTATATCAGCTTCATTGGTTAGTAGTTTCCCCTGGTCCATCTGATCTACATAGTATTGCCCCACATATCCCACACTTGGATCCTCTTTTGATCAACTTCTTGCCTCTTATAATATTGGGGACTTGCAACATGAAAAATGTGCATTTACAGAATCCTGTGTTGCACTGGCACCCTGTTCAGGGTGTACATCTAGCTGTGCCCAGTGAATACCAGAGTTAGTTCCTGCACCCCCTGTGCAGGATATGTGTGGGTAGAAATGAATGCCTTACTATGTTTTATTACAAAGCAACCCCATGTGACTTAACTTTCCTCAATGAATCCACAAGTCAATGCCATTCTCTTCTCAAATACTTTCCTTTTCCTTCTTAACATAAGTCTTTTCTTTATGCTGTAAAACATCCAAGGGTTTTGTGAAAGGTATGATGATGATGGTCAAATTATTATTTTTTTGGTAATATGTAATATGTAATATGTAATCTTTTGGTAATATGTAATGTATATCTTTGTAATAACAGTACTGATCCTTACGCCATGATCTTTTGCCCACTCACTGTATGATGGTCTCTTTTCCCGTCTTTCTGTGCTTTCAGTCACTTGTTCATAGCTGAGTGACCAATATGTCATCATGACCTATATATGCCATGTTCCTTTTTGTCCCTCTGCACAATCTCGTTTTCTGTTGTTTTCTGTTTTTCCTCTGTTTTTCCCCTGCTAATTCCCTCTATAATATCTCCAAATTTATTTAAATTTTAGCCTTGTCACCCTAGTAATCTAGCCTGATAGAGTCCTCTTGTGTCTTCCGGGCTTTCTCTTTGCTGCAACTCCTTTAGCACGCACGGAGAGAGAGAGCACTTGTTGATGGCAAACCATCATTTATCGTCAAGAGCCCCTGTTCTCTTTTCTCTCCTTGTGAACAAAGCAGCACTCTGACAAAGAGAACACTTGCATCGACTGTCTGCACATGCATAGCTATATGGTGGTCAAGGACAAATAAAACAAACGCACATCCTGTATAAGTATCCTGTATGACACTTCACATTCTTCTGCTCATGTCAGCATGTAGGCATTAGTGACACACATACACACTACGAAAAATACACTAGACACTGCAGATGGTGTCTGGTTTTAACCAATCTTGTGCCCCTCCCTACATACAAACAGTGTTCTGTCAGTCAGATTATAATCACAATGACAGGGGCTCTATTGACTATTGATCTAGAGCCACAGCGACACAACAAAAACAACACAACATGCTTATACTCTTGTGATACAGACCAAAGGTGACACAGCAAGTACTAAACTAGAGGGTAATAAAATAATGCAATAAAATAAAATAATGCAGCTGTATCTTAGACATTGTGTACATTGTGTGACAAGCAGCAAGAGCCACTTGAATGAAATGGAAATAAAGAAGAATAAAGAATTGAAAAACAAAGCAATATAAACACACACACAAACTAGTTGTAACTGTTTTCAGTTAATGCTCGCTTGCCGGTACACTATGTTCTCTTACTTAATGTTTTATAAATTAAGTACTGCAGTGCAGATTACTGTAGAATTGGGCTAATCATTTCTGAAGTACTTCCACAAAAGACCAAAGTTTGATTGGCACAGTGGTTTTAAGAACAGCCGCTTTCTTCTCTGTGTTTCTGCTTCCCTGTTTACAGTTTTTTTCTCCTTCCGACTAGTCAACTACAACATCACAACATGACTAGTGGATTCTGTAGTCGACTAGTCTATGCAAGCCCTAACGCACACACAGGTGCACATAATGTTTCTAATATAGCCAGTTAGCTGAGACACATAGACAGACAAATATCTACAAACCAGTGGCGATTGCTCTAAGACTGCAAGGGAAGCTCAGCTTCCCCTAAAATGTCAAAAAATAAGTGATCAAATATATA
>JAVSBV010040464.1:0-11280 GCA_033117975.1 Parotocinclus spilosoma
CACACACACACACACACACACACACACACACACACACACACACACACACACACACACACACACACACACACTAGGGAGCTAACTCATTTTCTACTCTTTCTCTTCAATAAAAGATTAGCTTTAATGTGGCAGGAAGTAAGCTGTATTATCTGCAGCTAAGACAACTGGGAACCTGATTGGTTTTGAAAGGTAAACACAGGGTGTGGAGGAACTACTGTGTGTGTTTCAGTGTCTGTGGGAATGCTGTATATACTCATGAGCCATTTCATTAGATGTACCTGTTTAACTGCTCGTTAACAAAAATATATCAGTATATAAATATATCAATCAGATTGATACAATCCAGTGCATTAAGGCATGTATGCACTATCAAAATATCCTGCTGAAACTTAAACTGAGCATCAGAATGTGCAAGAAAGGTGATTTAAGTTACTTTGAACAAGGCATGGTTGTTGGTGCTAGACGGGAAAAAACTGCTGATCTACTGACATTTAAATGCTCAACCATTTCTAGGTTTTACAGGGAATGATCAGAAAAAGCAGCAGTTCTCTGGTTGAAAGCAAGGGTCAGGGTAGGTGGTTACAGCCGAGGTATCTCATACAAAACATACAACATGTTAAACCCTAGAGCAGATAGGTTACAACAGCAGACGCACCTATCACTTTGTTATTGGGAGTCAACATGAAAATGCATTGTTAGGGTTCGTACCTTCGTCCCAGAGTGTTTGGCTGTTCTCGCCGGCCGCCCATTACAGAGCTATCGGTGAGGTGGTTTATATCCAGTGTTCAATTTATGACCTGATTCCCAACAGCTGCTTCTCTTGCTATTTAGGTGTGGGTTTTAGCACTGTTCGCTGCCAGGTCGTCTTCACTGGGTACCTTCATTTGGTACACGCGCCCTTACACGCACCTTTAGGGATAGTGGGTTACATTCCGGGGGCTTTTACTGCCGATGGACGCGTACGGGGGGGAACCCCCAGGGTATTTAGTATTTTAAAGGCACTTTGAGGGTCTCCCGTTCCGTACTCGTGCGCTCCTTGCACGCCTGACCTCATGCTCTTCCGCCGGTGGCACTCAACAAGCCTCACTCCAGCCGTCTGCTTGTCCTGAATGGGACGCGCCTTTCGCGATGTATTCACGCCCGAGTTCATACTCGTTTTCTGGTGCTTCGGTGACTTTTGCATCTTATTCGCATTCGCGCTGCAAGTGCCCCCCAAGCTTATATGCTCGCCCTCTGGGCCGTTTGGTTCGCGTGTTGGGTCCCAGTCGGGACGCAACACAGCAGGGCGCCATTTCATCCTTTTGTTTTTTTGTGTTCAGGAGCCCTTTGCTCCGCTCTTAGTCCCCTTTTGGGTTTTCTATATAATTTTCCCATTATTATTATACGTTGTGGGATTTCGTCTATACCGCATACTTGGGTCCTACCACCAACCACCACATCTCGCAACATGCATAAATCTATTTTTTTACTTAAAACATTATTTTGAAAAAACAAAACAAAAACAAAGGACGCCACAGAGTCTATGTTTTTTTTTAAGCTACTGACATTTAGAACATTTATACATTTAAAAAACCATGTTCATGCATTACGTAAACTGGTCACACTAAAAGATTCCCAGTGTGAGAGAATGTGTGTGTGTGTGTGTGTGTGTGTGTGTGTGTGTGTGTGTGTACTCTGAAATGGACTGTCACTCTCTCTAGGTTGGTGCCTCCTTTGCACTATACGTTATCAATTAGGCCCTGGCTTCCCTCAGGCACAAACTGGATAAAGCTGGTATGAAAAAAATGTCATTGAAATGTCCTTGGGTGGCACAGTGGTGCAGTGGCTAGCACTGCCACCTCACAGTGAAGAGATCTCCAATTCGATTTTGATTCTGGGTTCCATCAGTGTGGAGTCTGCTTGTCCTCCATGTGCTGGCAAGTTTACTCCAGGTATGCCGGTTTTCTCCACCATTTCAAAGACCTGCTTGTTAAGTTTATTTGTGTTTTCTAAGTGTGTGAATGTGTGTATGAGCGTGTACCCTACGATGGATTGGTGCCCTGGATAGGTTTGCTCTTGCCTTGTGCCCTGTGCCACAGGTTAGGCACCGGCTCTCCTGCGATCCTGACTAGGATAAGCAGATAAGACACTTAATGAATGAAATGTCCTCACAATGATAGAAAAACAAACTTGAGTTCTGGGGTTATGTGTATTCCTGGTTCTCTTCATAGTTACAAGATCAGTCTTACCAGGTAGGATCATGTTATCATTCATCACCTCCTAACATTACTACAGGAGTACCTCCGGGGTCAGTTCTTGATCTACTCCTTGGTTCTCCCTGGTACACTAAAACATGGGCTCAATGATTAGATCCCATGGCTTTTCATATCACCACTGCATGGATGATACTTTGTGTCATTCCCGTCATCCACCTCTTAACTTTCATTATAGTATCGGTCTGCCTTTAGGATATTTCTTCATTATGGCAAAACACCATCTGAAGCTCAGTCTGGACAAGAACAAAATTATCTACCTTCCAGTAAATAACTCTCCAACTCTGGTCCTTTTAATAAACATAGATGGTTTGTTTTTTAGTACAACAAAAAATCTTGTAGATTTCTCCCGTTCAACATCCTTTTTCTGGCCAGAAAAGCCGCTAAGATCCTCATACCGGTTCATCACATTGTCTCATATAATTTTCAGTCTTGATTACTGCAGTGTTTTGCTTGCTGGTGTTTGTTAATGTTCCACTTTTCCACCACAGAGCATTTAGAATGCTGCAGCCTATCTTGTTCATAAAATCGTGTTGTTGTCTCCTGTAACTTTACTGAAATCTTTCCATTCGCATCCTGTTGCAGTCAGGATTAAATATAAGTCAC
The DNA here is from genome assembly GCA_033117975.1 of Parotocinclus spilosoma. Lineage (NCBI taxonomy): Eukaryota > Metazoa > Chordata > Actinopteri > Siluriformes > Loricariidae > Parotocinclus > Parotocinclus spilosoma. The sequence goes on from JAVSBV010040464.1 coordinate 2,859, forward strand.
TTGACTTAGGTTTTAATGCCTCAAAATGTTCTCCGTCCATGTTATTTACATTCTTTGGTACAAAACTACATACCTAAATGCCAAGTCAAATATTGGCTTTAGTGAGCTTGGTACCAATCAAATCTGTGTTAACCCAGTAATATTTTACCAGCAATTCAATTATTACAAAATAATAAATGCATTATGTTGAAGCTTATATTATCCAATAATTAAATATTAACCATAATTAAATATTTAAATTAAGTTTGACCACACCAATTAATGTATGTATGTATGTATGTATGTATGTATGTTTTCTTATTAACTTATGCCCTATAATTAATAGTTTTTAAAAATATTATTCCTATTAGATTATTCACTGTATTTATATCATTTTATGTATTTTCATTTGTCCAAATATGGCCATGGTGTCTCCATGGTATGGCCATGCCTACCTCCAATGTCCAATAAAAGGTTTAAAGGGCAGAATTCCCACAAACAATATGACTTGTGTTAAAAAAGTGGTATTGCAAGACTGCAACCAAGCTGCAATGAGAATGTGTATTTTGTAAATCCAAAGGTTATGGCAAAGGACAAAGGTTTTTGTGGATTTTAATTTGCTAACACAAGTACTACACTACACAGCCAATAGGATTACATCCAGAAACATGGGAATTTGTACAGAGTTCCCCTTTTGCAGCTACAACAACCACTCCAAGAAACCAAGAATGTTTTCCACTTGCAATTATAACATGACTGTGAGATCATGCACTGGTATTGGACAATAAGCACAGACTCCCATTTCAATTCAATTTAAGTGTGTGATCACTCTGCTCCTCACTAGGCTAGAGTTTGGCATTACAATTCACCAATGATAATTAATGGTACGGTCACATCAGTAAACATTTATTTGCCATATCCAGGTTATCCAGGCTCCCGGTGTTGTCTTAAAGCAATTGCCTGTGCTGAAATAAAAGTTATTTAATTATTAGTACATGCAGAACATACAATCCACTCTGCTGCAGGTCTTTCTGGGGTTGGTGAACAGAGGGACATGTTATGGCCGGTGTTCTTACATATTTATGTCCTATAGTCCCTCTACATGAATATGAGAAAGCACATATGATGAACATAAGAAAAGAATGAATAAATTACATAGAACACAACAAATAACAAAATAAATAAATAAATTATGGTAAACAAAGCGACTTAATGGCATAAATAAAACAGACTTTTATAATTATATATGGTTTTCTATACACTATTGTTATTGTTTCAAGAATCTTTCCCTCTCTGTGCAAGACAGGGATGATTCAGTAAAATCAGGTGACTTAACCAGCAAAGTTTGAGGTTAGCATAAACAGAAACAGTGACAAAATGCACCACTAATTATTGTTAATTGCTCTTTCTCTTGCTCTCTCTTACTTTGTCTACAACAGGGATCTGGTGACATAAGCAACACCTCAAGGTAAGCATAAACAGCAACAGTGGCATATTGCACAGCTAGTCTTAGTTAATTATAGTTCTGGTTTCAAAATTCATAAATGTTTCTCTCTCGCTCTTGCTCGTTCTTAGAAAGGGATGATTCGGTGTGATCTGGTGACGTGACCTACACACCTTGAGGTCAGCATAAACAGCATCCGTGACAGCTAGTCTCTTGTTAATTATAGCTCTGGTTTCAACACTCAAGTGTCTTTCTCTCTCTATGCATTGGTCTTAAACAGAGATCATCCAGTAAGATCTGTGCAACATGCTAGCACAAACAGCAACAGTGGCCACATGCACAGCTAGCCTCACCAACGCAACCCCAATGTGAGAGACATGCATGGTTTGAGGTCAAACCTCACACATAATTAAAACACAAGCAACAATACCACAAAAATCTGCCTTTAGCTCCCCTCCCCTCTTGTAGGAATGCTGGAATGTGGTATGCTAACAACAGCCCGAACCCCCATCATTCCGACCATGACTTTCAGGAAGGGGACCTTTCCTTTTCCTACAAGTCAAACCTTTTCATGCTTCCATTTCTGAATGAATCACCCCTCAAGCATGTATGCGAACCAGTCACCTCTCCAGCAGTTAATAACATTACTAGAGTGTAAAAGCACGTCTCTCTTATTGTGTAGGCACACTGTTTTTGGAAATTCCCTGATATGGTGTGATTGTGCAATTGTATGGACAGGTTTACAGTTTGAGAAATTAATTTCTCAAAGAAATTTCGAAAGATTTTTAAAGATTTCCCATTTCTACTATCAACGGTCTTCTAATTCAAACTGAAAAAGCTGCTTCATTATAAATGGCTACCTTTTAACTCTTTTCTTTTTCCCTTTTCTTTTATTTTTGGTATTACAGTCTCAACTAAACTGTACCACAGTGCTACCGGCATGGAGGTCTATTGGCCCTTGCTCAATACACTCAAGCTGGACCACCATTCCTTGAAGCCTCTCTGCCAAAAAGTGTATGAGAAAGTGGCTTGCATTTGCCACCAGCTCCACGCCAGCACCAGCACCAGCACCAGTACCAGCCCACTCCACATTGGCGCCAGCATCTGTGGCAGCATCTAAAGGACAGGTGGTCCTCAAGGAGGTGCTGGGAACCATTTTCTGCCATGGAGACAGTGGAGAGGGTGCGCCTACTCATCAGAAGCTGGGAAAAATACAGGGCGTTTTAAACATCATCTACACAGTTTCCCAGTTGTTTGCCCAGGGTCTTGCATTTTGTGTGTGTGTGTGTGTGTGTGTGTGTGTGTGTGTGTGTGTGTGTGTGTGTGTGTGTGTGTGTGTTGGGGTGGTAGGTGATGGGCATGCCCTGGATGATTCTGGTTCAACTCCCTAGGACCCTGAGGTCAGTGAGTTCCATTAACCAGTCTTTGACTCCAACCTCTGTTTGCCCCCAATGTTCATTTTACATAATACACTGCTCACAAACATTAAGAGATATTTCATTATGTTTCATATTTTTTGTGAGCGGTATTATATGTCAATATAGAAAGAGAGAAAGAGAGAGAGAAAGAGAGAGAGAGTGCTGTATAGGATAACTGCTGTGTGAACAGTACATGAAGAATACAGTCAGAAGTCAGAAGTCATTAATGTGGTCATAATCTCTCCACTATTTCCACTTCTATAATTACTGCTCTGAACAACATTACTAATGAAGCCTCTCCAAGCTCCTTTTCTGCACCTTATGGACATAGTGTGGGTGCACATAGTGCTATATTTTTTTATGATGAACATGAATTAAATTGGTGTTATCACAGACACCGTTAGTACTGCATTCAGGCTACTTTAAATGGAAACTGTTTTTTACAGCTGATCAGCCCCTTTAGAGCAACCATTCTAAACTAGATCCAACAAATCACTTTCTATGGTCAGGCTAAGTGGTCACCTGACGTCACCTGCAGTGGATTTGATACTTTCAGAATAAACATAGCTGGCTCCACTGAGAAAGGTTAGAATGATGCTTTCAAAAGGTCTCCAGAATAAAGTTATTGAATGGCCCAAGACAGGCTTTTATTATCATTATTCTGTTCTGAATTAACTGTTCAGAGAATTATTGAGAAATAAAATGTGTACGGCAAAACTTTGCCTACAACTCAGGGCAAAAAGTGCTTGGATGAGGAAAATGTATTTCACCCCACAGTAAGGAGGACAGGAGCACACATTTTACCAGGGATCTCACTCAAAACGTTAATGTTTACAGAAGATTGCATTTTGGACCCCCATATCTCCAAATCTACATTAAAATTCCCCATCCATGAAAAGAAAGGGTTACGAAGTTCATAGGATATACTTGTGGATCCAAGTTTTATATTCAGATAAGACAAAAATACCAGAGCTTTTTTGTGATTGCATTTGTTGCTTTTGCCAAGAAGCAATAACTAGGCTGTGGTTGAATCTTCCAACAGGATTGTTTCAAAACAGGTCTCAATCCACACAAAAATGATTCAGTGACCAAAGAATCAAGCCAGTTCCATAATAAAAACCCAATGAAAACATGTGGTGTGACCCAAAGAGGAATATTCCCTTCTCCAATCTACAAATCATTTACATAACACACAGCACTGCTATATTGGCAAAGAGAGGTCTTCCACTGTACTAACTATAGGTTAAAAATAATAGTGATATTTTATTCAACAAATTATTATTAATATATTATTTTACTAAGGTTACAGCTTAATTTGAAGTTGAATTTACACAGCTGCATTGTAAGTAATTCTACACACATACATTCATGTACTCCGTGTCTATAAAAATCAAGAAAAATGGAAGCTAAAAGTAGTAGTTGAGGTTATAACATGAGGTGATAGCACTGGCAGAAGATCAGGGAGCCATTGCCAAGGTCACATAACCTTTACTCTGCTTATAGTCTGAGGGAGTGGAGCTAACGTCCTGATGAGGTAGAGGTCACTCCGGGGTCACTAAATTCAAGAGTGAGCAACTAAAATGCAAGAGAATCACCAGCCAATAGCATATGGGTGAGAAACTTGTACTACAGCTGGGAATATGGGAAGCTTGCTGCCAAATAGCATAAATAGCAAGAGGTTTGAACAGCACAGTTACTCTAAGAGGGGTGACGGTGAGAGGTCATTGATACAGGGGTAAGAGGTCAGTAGTGCAGAAAGCATCCTCATCAGTAATCCAAAGCTGCACCAGGGAAATCAGGCAGAACACTCACTCTGGCATGTATGGGTCTCTATATTTGTGTGCATTTGTGTATGAGTGAGACATTACATAATAGCCTCTAATGAGCAGATCACTATCTTTGCCACTCAGTGGAGCATTGTATGCCATTAATGCCTGGGACGCACTTAAAGACCCCACATTTCACAGCCGGTGCCTGATAGCCTGGTGTGTCACTCAGAAAAATAAGCATGAACAGTAGCTAATAAGCCATTAGTGTGTGACTAAGCTTAGAGAAACAGAGCAACGGAAAAGCAGGACAGGCTTTGTTACTTGTCAAGATTAAATGATTTAAATAATTGAATGTAGTGCTCTTTCTGCTGCTGAATCCATCCACTGGGCTCATGGAGAAGTAAACTATATTTAATTTGGATACAGAAAGCCAGACCCATTGGGCCCTATGGCATAACACAGAAATGGCCAATGGAGCATCAACATAAAATTCGACCATTCCCAAAGTGGTGGAACCCTGAGAACATGTTTTCATCAGCCAGTAGGGCCATTTCTACCATATCACCCATTCAGTCTCCATAAAGCCAATGTATATTATTTATATGTCCTCCCTTGTGTTATGGTGGTCCGGTTACAGTTTTTCAACTTTGCTATGGGAATCTGTTAATACACATAAACAAAAATTATTCAAACCATACTCTGAAATTTAAATGACAAAATCAGGAGAGCATGATTTAGGGAGGGACATGATGGGAGTGTACCCTGGGAAATCTAGCTTTAAGGAAAATGAGAACTAAACAGTAAACTCAAAACAATAATAAGCAGGTCCACCCTTCATGTTATATTAGCAACCACAGAACCTCGGAAAAGTGAACTACTAAGTCATGTACTGTGTATTGGTAGACAAATACTGGTTCTGTGGCACAAAATAAAGTTATTAATATCTCACACTGACACAACCAACAGCAGTCAGTCTGTAAAACCACATACACCAGGTCTAACAAAAACACACTCATGCAATAACCAGAATAGCAGGCTAGTTTATGTATCACTCATCTGTTAAATCCCAGTTGCAGGCAAATTAAAGCTAAGGCAACACACACTTAGGTCTTCTAAAACTGTTAGTACACAAGAGAATCAACTCTTGTCCTATCTACCATGCTGTTGATCTTCCTACCTCTATTGGCGCCCCCTGTAGGCAGTTGAACATTTTACAGAACACCTGAAAGGAAGGAGGTAGCAGTGCAGATGAGGTACTAAAAAAACCTGTAATAAACATTACAATCTCCACATACTGCCATCTTTAAAATCTACATTACAGACTCCACTCTCTTCACTGTAGTTTTAGCCCCATGAACATGTTCAATTTTGTTTATTTTAAAAGTACAGACTACTGTTCAAAGATGAGCATAGGAAAATATTTCAAACCCATTGTAGAATTAGTAATGCAAATTCCATTATAAAATGATCATACCCTGTCAAAGTCCTTACCTTTTGTCACATTACACCATGAAGACTAAGACACATGAATAACTATTAAACAATGTGATATCTTGCAAAATAAAAAAAAAATTCAGATACATTATTAAGATTTAAGGATAGCAGTCTAAGATCCTTGCTCACCACCATGGTTCGCGTCCCCGTAGATTGGAACAGCAGGATGGCACAAAAGAAGCAATTTGTGAACATGCACAATCAGTGTCTGGTGATTTTAATAGATGTGACAACATCTAATTAATGAAGTTACTGGAGGACTGACTTGACCCATCATTATTTTATCAGCTTATAGAAATTCACAGCTCAAAACAAATTGGGTGATATTTTATTATGAGGTAATTCATTTTGAAATATCCCCTAATTTTTGTCAGCAGTATATATTGCACATCATATGGAGAGTACAGTCATTTTGAGATTGCTATAGATTTACATTTTGATGACCTGGTTCAAATGTTTCCTTTATTGTGATGCCTTGGCATATATACAGCTTTATGGACTGATCAGCTAAAACATTTAGGTTGGTGTTACAAATCCTATTAGTATCCACATGAATGCCTGCACCAAGATTTCCCAGCAAAACATTGTGCAGAGCATCAGGCTCTCGCCAATAGCTTGTCTCCATCTCACAGTGCATCCTAGTAACATCAATATCCCAGGTAAACATTGCTCACATTTACGACCACTGAACTGATAGAAACAGGGTTCATCAGACCATACAACATTCTTCTTGCTCAAAGATCCATTTTTAAACACTCACATGCCCATTTTAGGTGCTTTCTGTGGTGGGCAGGGGTAGGCATGGTGGGCACTCTAACCAGTCTTCAAATAGGCAGCCCAAATCTCAGTAGGGGGTGCTGCACTGTGTATTGTTACACATTTGTGCCATGACCAGCATTAAACATTTCTTTGACTTTTACCACAGTTGGGACAGGGTCTGGTCAGGCATTGCTAAGCCTTGGGCATCAACAGTTGCTAGTTCATGGTTTGTTCTTCCTCAGACCACTGTTGGTAGGTAGTCTTTACTGTTTATTGGAGCAGCTCACAAGCCTTGTTGTTTAGGAGATGCTCTGACCCAGTCGTGGCCACAAATATTTGTCCCATATTACTGCCACTCGAGTCTTTATTTCTGAATATTTCTACACCTAACACCCCACACCTATTATGAGAACGGACTATATTGTTGTCTAATAAGTTATATCCCAGAGCTTAACAAGTGTTATATCCCAGAACTTACATCGTTTTAATGTGAGTAATCAGTGTACATGGACTGATTCAAATGTGTCTTTAAATATGCCATTGGTATTACAAATATTGTGTACTTTTGTTTTGTTAATGCAATAAAATTAAAGCTCCTAAAACAGAAATAAATCTACCCAGTATTTACATAGGTGACTCAACACACACACTTGTCTTTCCTTGTATGGATTTTCTTTTACCATAATGACTACTGTAGACAATTAATAATACACCTAAGCCTAACTTAACCTCAGTAACCTGATTGAAATAATATACCTGTCTTGCTTTTACAAATGACAGTTGGCAATGCCACTTTTGAAAGAAGCAAATAAAAGCAAAATGTCACCACGATGTGAAAAAAATTTTTTTTTTACTATGCATGATTGTGTATACTTGACCCACCCACAAACAGACATATTCTCACCTCCATATCCATCTGGCATGCTAATAAGATGGCTGGTATAGCACCATACTAAAATTAGTGATGACAGTATCTGTTAGTCTCTTATATCAACATTCATTTGGGTGCCTATTAGCATAGACCTATTTTGTCACCGTATTACACATTATACAGTGACAGCTTCATGGGCTACACACATTTTGTTCACACAAGCAGAATTTATTCCAGTTTTTCATATGGAGATTGAATAAATATTAATAAAACTGTCAGTCTTGCCACCTTAGAATTATGGTGTGGGTGAGTGCACATTTTAAAAACTAAAAAAAATCCCATGTATATCTCTCAGTCTAGACCACACCAATACAGTGGAATTGAATATAAATTGCATTCACTGGTCTTCTCCCCTGGCCACCTCTCTGTACTTACTGTGTTTGATTAACTACAATAGAAAATGCACTTTTATATGAAACACCATATAGTTTCCACTTCATAAATAAAGGGAAGATAATACATTCTCATAATAACCCAGATCTGTTTCGTGTTCATATCTGACAATGAAAAATTCTCCAGGCTTTTAGTCCTACTCTCTCTCTCTCTCTCTCTCTCTCTCTCTCTCTCTCTCTCACACACACACACACACACACACACACACACACATATTTGCACTCAGGCAATCAGT